>QFEU01001132.1:0-21588 GCA_003316345.1 Tricholoma terreum | reverse complement strand
GAATGAGCTCGTCAAATGCGCTTCTGTCGTGTTCAGGGAGGTTTACGTCGCCTCGCTTTGCCGCCGTCATAACAAGCAGATCATGACGCGCGAATTCTAGTTCTAGCTCGTGGAGGATTTTGGGCTTGATAAACACGGATGCATAATGTCATAACACAGCAGATGGGGTACACGAGAAGAAACCCACAGGTGCATTAGGCATGCTGGATGTAACTTGTGTGAGATCGATATTAAACTCTTCATGCGAATAGCTCATTCTATCCTTTCTCCGTGAATGCGTCGCCGCGCCGACAGGATGTGATACTGCACAAAGTACCCAAAAAAAAACCAGAAAAGGAACAACTCAAAATTCCCAAAAAAAAAAAGATCGCGCAGAACGAAGAAGGGTGGAAATTGGACGTACCGCTAACTTCCAGGTTGACACTGACGCGCCAGTCCGCTGCGCGCTTGGGGCTGAAGATGTTGAGATCCCCGAGCCGAATTTTGCGCACACACTGCGTGACTTCGCCAGTCTTTTCATCGCGCGTAACGCGGATTTTTTCGCCCCGCTGGTCATCGGAGGCGTAGAAGTTGTCGATGAGGTAGAGGTGATTGTAGTGAAGCTCAGGAGCTGGATGTGAGGACTGTACAGAGGTGGTTTTGAGTTCGTTTAGGAGGGTGTTAAAATGCCTATGTTGGTTCTTTCATTTAAAGAAATTGTTGCAAGAAGTCTGAGTGGTATTCGAGGAAGAGGTGATCTGACTCACGGCAGACATGTTGGATTCGAAACGGCAGTCTACCTCTGGCGCCAAGACTGGGTGCAAGTGAATAAGACGTAAGTACAAGAGATACGATGTACATACTGGTTTCGACGAGCACAGGTGGTGCTATCCGCTGGCCTGACATCTTGTCTCGAAGCACTCCCACCTTTGCCTCCACCTCAACGCTTGCCCCTGGTAAGTCCGGTCGTGTTTGGATCATATGGTGAACGAAGTCGGCGATCTCCTTGATGAACTCATCAAGGGGTTCGACGCCCAGGATGGAAAGAGAGAGTGGGGGCAGAGAGTCCCGCATGAGACCGTTTGGGGATTGCGAGGGTGGTTGTGTGAGACGCGCGCGTTTAGATGGCGGAGGGGACGTTGATCGAGGCATACTTAGGTGGACACGTCATACATAAACAAGCTATCACACATTCCCACTCAAAAGCATGTTTCATTAGAATTAACGCATAACTACTTTAACTCTTGTCGTCCATCCAATTCATGAGTCAAAAACCAAGTTGACCCCAACCTACCACATGTTAATTTGGTTTTGCGAGACTAAAGAATAGAGTCTTACCTTGTGTGAGGGGCCACCAGCAGGAGTAGCATCATTCAACTTTGTGGTGTCGAGGGCAAGACCAAAAGACGCTTTGACACCAGGGCGCAATGATTGAGTGTATCCTAGATGAAATGTGAGTTGATGCTAAAAGCATAGAACACAGTATGACCAACCGAGGGCGACGACTCCGGCGTTGTTGATCTTAGCCTTGATGAAAGCAGCATTGTCGAGGTACCTGCGAAAATTCATCATTATTGCATGAAGCACCGGGAGAACAAGTATTTACGCCTTGGTGCCGACTTCGAGGGCAACACCACCATGAGTGTTCTTAGAGTCATAGACCGCCTTGGCACCAGCCTCCACGTCGGGGCTGACGCGGTGGTAGTAGCTGGCGGTGAAAGTTTTAAGGTTGTTCAAGCCGTGGATGGTGACAGCGTATTCAGGGGCATTGTAACCAACTGCAGCAGCGTAACGGGTGATATTGCCCTCCGTGACGTGGTAGGCTGCCTCGGCACCAATCAGGAAGCCGTCACGACCAAGGACGGTATCGGCGGTGAAAGTGGGTCCCTACGCACGCAAATTAAGAATTATCTTGAGGAAAAAACTCAACACTGTATACCTTGAACAAATCGAGCGAAGCACGGGTGTGGAAGCCCGACTGCTTGTAGGCAGCGTTGAAGATAGCTGATTTGGCACCCTTGTCAGGGAAAAGCTGTGTGTTCACGTCAAGTTTGAGGCCTTTGGCAATCTGGTTCTCGAGTTCGACGTTGGTGCGGAGAATATTCGAGGTGGTCCATGTCTCGGTGACAGTGAGACCATGCTTGCGATCGGACCACTTGGCCTCAATATCGCCAGCAATGGCTTCAGTCTTTGAGTCACGGTTTCCAGCGGCCTTAAAAGTTACGCCAGAAGGAGTAGCAGTTTTGACCTCGAGGCTGGCACCCTGGAAAGGGTAATCCTTGCCAAGAAGGTCGTTGGAGGACTTTCCAAGATCCTACGTATACACAAGGTAAGCAATGGGTCTGAATGGCAAAAAGGAAGTATATACAAACCTTCCAGGAAGGGGGAACAGGTTGGGGGAGAGACATGATGGTTGAATGGAAAGTTTTTGTCGCGAATGTTGGTGTCGTCAACAACCAAATATGAGGGCAAAACCGTGAGAAGTTGCAATTTGTATCGGGCGCACCGGGTGCACGTCATCATTCCAACCACTCACAACACACGTTGCTGTCAAAATTTTCATGGCACATGTGCGGAATGATGAAGTACTACCGACCGATATAACGGAAGCAGTATAAAAGTATTTCCCAGCTGCAGACTACTGCCACCCACAGTATCCAGGAAAACAAAATACTCTCCGCCTGGGAGTCGAACCCAGCTTTCGCGCGCACGATGCTCGTGACAGGCGCGTGTACTAACCGATATACTAGCAGAGATATATGATCAGTGGCAAAAGCGCACTCTTGAGGGATTAGCGAAGCGAGCTCATTGCGAGAAAAACATGCAACACTACGGATGGGCAGCACGATAACAGTACTACATCAATGTCAGCCTAACTCAAGCTTACGATCATCCCAACCTCAGGGCGACTTGTTCGGCGAATTTTCGAACCCGGTTTAACCTAGTAAATCATTTTTGATGGAAGTGTAATAAATTGCTTTTGCCACTTACATGAAAGCCAACGGTACAGCAAGTACGCTCAAAGCCATCGAAAAACCCCATTCAACGCCATTCATGGGTATTACGTGGCAAGTAGAACCACCTTTCAGGACAATGGAGAGGTGAATTGCAACACCTAGACTAGGCTTGTCAGCATCGAAAACATACGACCGAAATAATAATACAAACCGCATATCAAGATAATAGGAAACATCCAGTTGGTGGCCAGTAGGCCCCTCCTGTTTGGTTTCCAATGGATAAGGGTGCGAGATATTTGCATAAAGGCCATGGTATTGAATATGAGAGTTCTGGTCCTGTCGGATACGTTGGCCATATTTTCGGTTGACGAGTGATCAGGAAATTTGTGGCCGAAGATGAACAAAAGCAGGACAATGAGTGTCTCCGCCACCAGATAGTATATGCTTGGCAATGAGGAGGCAACTGGCGGGGCCTTGTCCAACCAGGGTTTGTCGGTGCTCAAAGCGAGGACAGCGAGTGGGTTGATAAGCAATGTGATGCATAGGATTTGAACAAGGGAAAGTGCAGGTTCCGATGTTGACGATGCGAGGGAAGAGATGAAAGTCAGAAAGACGATAGTGAGACTGGTTGGAATGTAAAGATCGATGAATTGTCCTCGAGAGTCTTTCAACCATTCTCCCCATTTCCGGACTTTTGAGATGGAGTCGAAACTTTGATCGAGGACTACAACGTCTGATGCGTTGGAGACCTCTGTACCAGCGACAGCCATCGAAAAGCTAACGTCCGCTGCCTTCAATGCTAGTCGATCGTTTGTACCATCTCCAAGAAATGCGACCACCCTCTTCCTGCGCTGTAGTGCACGTACAAAGTCCGCCTTATTCTCTGGTGATGACCGCGCTAGTACTTGTATATCTTCCCGAAAGGAGCGAGCAAATAGATCCGACCCTTTTACGACGCGGTGATGAAGGACTGGGATGTCGCATTGTCTTGCGATGGTTTCAGCAGTTGCAGGATGATCTCCTGTGCACATTCTGACGGTAATACCAGCTCTTCTGAGTTCCCTCACTGCCTCTCGTACCCCATATCGAATCGGATTGTAGATGCAAACGATTCCAACAAAGGTCAGGTCGCGTGCGAAATCTTCATATTCAACCTAGAAAAGTAAAGGTCAGAATAGAGTCCTTGAGTCATTTCAATATACCCACATCATCGTCATGTTGGTTGTACGATAGGCCATCTGGAGGCCAGGAATCGAAGTCACGATAGCAGAGAGAGATAGTTCGTAACCCTTGATCGGTGTAAGAGGTTATGGTCTGGTTTATGATGTTTTCCGCCGTAGAGTCCATGGGAGACGTCTGTATCTCATCGTCCACATCTTCGTCGGCGAGTATGCGTCGTGTACACTTCTCTGCCAAGACCTCACTAGCACCCTTCAAATAAAGCCGTCTTCGGCCCTCTCCTAGATCCACAAATGCACCAGAAGCCATGCGATTGCTGGAGAATGGTATCATCTCTAAGATCTGTGCGGCACTTCTCGTTGATTGGAATTCTGGCCATTCAAGTTCCTGCGCAAACTGGAGCAGTGCGACCTCGGTAGCACTTCCAAGAAATTCGGTGTCACCAGTGCTGGGGTCCACGTCCTGAAGTGCAGTGGATGTCAGGGCTATGGTCTCGTTGAGTAGGCGTTGTAGTGATGGGCTCAAGCACAGGTTGAGTTCACGGAGGCCAACAGAACGCTCGGACACTTGTGGCCGAACACGACTGGAGGAATCGACAGTCGCTTGATGATCGCGTCGGAAATCAAGGTGCGTGCCCACCAAACCTGAAATCACGGTCATGCGATCTTCTGTAATGGTTCCAGTCATATCTGTACAGAGATCAGTGACTGCAGCCATTAATTCGCAGCTGTATCCCATTTGAACCAGGATTCTATCTTTGATCAGATGCTTCATGAGAGAGTGTTGGGTACTGATAGGTGATGGGAGACCTGTGGTAGGCTTAGTATTGTAGACCGATCGGACCAAAAACACAAACATTGTGGGAGGTACACAATCATAATCAAAAATGTCCAGAGGATAAGGATATTGACGAACTCGCTGCCTTTCTGAATACTAGTGCTAAGGCATCCCAGGTGGTTAATTATGTTGTACCAGGGGATTTTGTGTATGGCTTACCGCTGATCATCGACCCGAATGAAAAATTTAATCATGAACAGAGGGAAAAGGAGCGGAGCTATTATAACGCTGCCTTTCCTCAATGATCTTTCCGAAATGAATCCTTTCTTAGACCACACATGCCTGTCATACATATCAAATGCTGAAGTAGGAAATCAGCTCTTCGAGCTGTAGAGACACCAAGTATACACTTACGAAGCGGAGTACCCTCCCCAATCTTGCTGACTGCCGTGACTACGTAGCGACCAGATCCTTCCAACACCTTGGTACCAGCACGTAGGAAGCAGTCAGTTTGATCGATTCTTGGGTCGGAATAGTTCATCATTCGGGTCAGATGTTCAATTGTTACCTTCTTCATCCTTCCGCGACGGGACCAACCACAGGCAACACCATGGCCGGACAAAAGGATACCATCGCAGGGGACTACACCGCCGGCTTCAAGGAAAACGATATCGCCAACAACAATGTCCTATATAATAGCAAAACAAAAGTTACGAGAACATCGACGGTCGAGTGAGCAAAGTCAGAACCTTCGCGTATACTTTCTGCTTATCCCCATCACGGACCACTTCCACCCTTGGTCCCTCGATTTCCTCGTGCAAAGCCTGAATTTGAAGGGCCAGACGCCATTGGATCAACAGCTGGAAAAATGCCTGAAGCTAACATTAGCCAGCCGACTTCATTGGAAAAGTCAGTGTGAACATACCATGGCTACTATGATGGCGAGCACGACAAGACTGACTACCCAGTTTGAAACCCGATCGTCTGCAGATCGCAGTGCATAGTCGTCCAACAGTCCTAGTACGATCAGAACCAAATTGGCGTACACCGCCGGAGCCTGCAGCAATATGCTTGAGAATCTGACTTGCCCCACAGGATGTCTACTAAGCAGAAAGGTGGGGCTTACCACGAGTTTCCAAGGTTTGCAAAGTAACAGTGCGATAATCGTTGACGAACTGTCCCAAGCTCTATTCGTGCCATATATCCGTCTACGTTCGGTTAGGGGAACAATGGCTGACAGAGGTCGCCCTTCGATAATACTGGACGATTTCAAAGGGTTGTCGTCAGATGCTTCACGAGTCGATATTCCTCTTTTGATGTCGGTCAACAGTCCTCGTAGAAGTCCATCCGTCCCTTCATTCTTCAAGGTCAGGAGATCCCCTCTTTCAACGATCCAATATAGTTCATGTGAATGAAATTTGAATGGTGCTATGTCAACTGAGGACGCGTCTCGGCGCTGTGAGAAACCCAACCATCCACGCATCCACGTACTATGTCAGAATCATGTGTCAGCCTAGGTTAACTTCTTTCCTTCCGTTCACCGACCTTCCACTTGGGCGATGGTCTCTATGCCTCCTCTTGAGTGGGTATCGCACACCACGACGATGAACTGGTGTTGAGTCAGTGTCTGTGCCTTCGATGGGGGGCACAGGTCGAGAGGTCAAGGCAAGACCATTCAAATGATGAACGGTTTCTGACATGGCAGGGGCAGGTCCATCCGTATGGCTCACCATCTATGTATGGAGTATCGTTCATCGCTTCCTCGAGGCGCCCTGACAGTGGTGGTCGCCCTGAAAAAGTGACACATGACATGTCATTGGCGGGTCGACTTAGCCGAGGTTCAGATATATCATAAGTAGGCGCCCAAGTCCAAGTTCCGCACTGCTCCTTATCAGGGATTTATCAGGCATGTCACGGTCTAACTACATGTTACTAATGATTAAACATGCGGCAGAGGATAGAAGCCTGGTGGGGGTAGTTCGTTCTACTTACACGAAGCAGTGGAAGCAGCCGACAGTTTAACCCGCTGGCATCCACAGACCTCCCTTCAGCATCAACTGCTTCAAATTCAGGTGGTACATCTGTGTCACTCCTTCAAGATTTAAAGCTACGGGAACTGCCACAACGATCGAAATCGGTATAAAGTAGGAAGCACTCTGGACATGGAGCAACAAGGGGGAAAGGCATCGTCCAGATCGTCTTTTCTAAGTCGTGGGCTTCGTTTTGTACTGCCAGTTTCGACTTTGTCCCCAGCTTTTTCAGGCATAAGCACCGAGCCAGACAGATCAAGAACAGGTGATTATCACTGTCCTGGATGCATTGCATGCCACAACAAAATAACGAACTTGATATTACAGCCGAACCCGAGAACGGTCTTCCAGAGCTCAAGAGAACCGCTATCAATACCTTGAAATTCTCTCTTACACTGGTTGAGAAAATCGCGGAATGTTTCCCAGTCGTGGGCGTCAAGGGTGCCATAAGTAGCCTAAATCTCCTTATCGATCGATACGATGTGGGTTGTACCTCACGAACTCTATTCTGATGCTGAACGACTCCACCTCAGAAAACAAACCAGAATGCCAGCGAGATGGACGCTCTCCTTAGATCATTCGAGTCGCTGGACAGCATCCTCCAAAATTTTTACACGACGAAGTCTCCCCTGGGTAACGATATGACAGATGACTTGAAGAAGCAGATCACGTCCTTGACTACGTAGGAGACTCTTTCGTCATCGCCATGGTCATGTTGCTCACGAATGATGAAGCCAACTTCGTCAGGCAAAAGACCAATCCGTAGTTGACTACCTGCAGTATGAAATAACAATTTTGAAGAAGTGAGTTCGACGTCTGTTTGCATATAACAATCTCAGAATGTGTTCAGGAGACTGGCGGAAGACCACAGACTCCCTGGACCCGAAATAAGCGATACACAAAAGCGAGTCCAAGAGCTCATGGAGTATGTATCGATGATGTTCAAAGCATGGGTCATTACGAATGAAATGTGATTTTTTCTAGTAAACATAAACGAGCAAAGGAGAAAATTGAAAACGCGCGAGGTCATTCGAAAGCGCGTAGATATGTGGACGCCATCGATGACGCTGGGCTCATCATGGATCAGTATCGATCCTTAGATGCATCCATCAAAGAAACCATGGTTCGTGTCACCGCTAACTCGTGCTTGAGTTACCGACGCCTGAAGTTTTCTCAGCTTGGAGCTATCTTGTCAACAGAATACAAGTTGGCTGTGAGTTCTCCATCTCCAACTTCATATCCTGACACTCACTTCACGCTATCAGGAGCAACATGCTTTCGGTATGTTAATCACTTTCGCCCAGAAACAACGTCTGGATCACTGGCTTAGACATCCTGGACAAACTTCCCCGAGCGAAAGATGCTCGATACGAGCACGTAGATCGACCCAAGTGTTCACCTGGAACGCGTGAGGATGTTCTGCGACAGATCAACCGTTGGATTGAGCAAGACCCCGAACATCAGATCTATTGGTTGAATGGTGGAGCAGGCACGGGAAAAACGACTGTTGCTCTCACCTTAGCCCACTCTATCAATCGGCCCGACAAATTCCTCAGTGCCAGTTTTTTCTGCTCTCGGGATATTTCAGACCGAAGCAACATCCGCAATATAATTCCGACACTTGCATACGTCCTCGCACAATGCAATATCCATTTTCGCAACGAGCTGGTACGGGTTATCAGGGGATCGCCCGATGTCGGCTATTCGTTGCCTCAGAAACAGTTCCACTCACTTATCTTGCAACCACTCCTCGCGACGGGATCAGAAAATCCTGTCGTACTTGTTCTAGATGCACTCGACGAGTGCTCGAACGTTCACGCTCCGGAAACGATTATATCTGCCTTTGCGTCCACGATTGCCCAAGTGCCATTCCTCAAAATCTTTGTCAGCAGTCGACCAACTTCATCTACTAACGATGCCTTCGCAGATGAAGAGCTAAGGAAGCGTAGGGCTGTATTTGTTCTTCATGATGTCGAGAAGGATGTTGTAGAATCTGACATCAAAAGCTATATATCCGCCCGTCTGGCGGATAAAGCTTTGAAACGGAACATTGCTGAAAAGGGCTGGCCTCCCGTCGAACTTGTGGAGAAACTAGTCCAAAAAGCGGATGGCCTTTTCATTTACGCTTCGACCGTTTGCGAGTTCATTGAACACCGGGGAGACCTTCAGTATAGGCTCCAGCAGATGGCAGACCGTCCCGCCCGTGAATATAAAGGAATTGACGCTCTATATCAACAGATCCTCGAGTCTGCCATCGCGGAGTTCACAGAGGAAGAGGATGTGCTCCATTGCCGGTCAATCGTCACAGCTGTTGTCCAACTGCAGAACCCGCTACCTTTGATCGATCTGGGAGATTTGCTGCAACTCCCAGCTAATCATATACGTGAACTTCTGGGAGACCTGCAATCTGTGCTTATCGTGCCGGAGAAGTTGCATGGAATTATCCATACGCTTCACGCATCCTTTCACGATTTCTTGACGGACGAAAAGCGGTGTCTTCCACGCATGTATGTTCGTCCGTCACGACAGCACAGGGACATTCTTATGCGTCTCCTGCAGTGCATGAATACGCTGAAACGTGATATATGCAAAATTAGTTTTCAATCTAACGCAGAAGTGCATCATCTAGAAACTCGTCGTAAGACGTACATATCTGGTTCTCTCTTGTACGCTTGCAGCCACTGGATCGATCATTTATCACTTGTGTCTACGACTGAAGAGGATGATGAGCTTCTCGAGGCGCTCCATACATTTGTGTCCACCAAACTTCTCAACTGGATCGAGGTTCTTAGCCTTTTGGACAACCTTTCTAACGCATTGACGGTCCTTGCCAGTGCACGATCCTGGTATGCGGTACGTCCGCTCAGTATGTCACCTAGAATGAGGTCGATCTAAATCGTTGCTTACTCCATAGCGTGCATATTCCTCTCAAGCACAAAGGAAATTGGAATTTGACGAGCTTGTTGCTGATGTTTGCACCCTACTTCCAGGCTATCTGCCTGTGGTTAAGCAATGTGCATCGCAGGTATATTGCACGCTTCTGTCATTTGCGACTCCTGAATTGCGACTCCGACGAGTGTATGACCAAACATCAAATGCACCATTCTTCGTCACTTTCTCTTCTTCCATTACCGGGATCAATAGCCTTGGCTATTCTATAGATGGGAACATCGTCGCGTCCGGTTTTCTGGATGGCTCTATTTCTATGTGGGATTCAGAGGCTGATTCGCAGACAATCCTACCACTTGCGACTTGGCAAGCACATTCTAGGATGGTACTTGCTATCACTTTCAGCCCAGATGGAACAAATATTGTGTCAGTGTCATCGGATGGTACCCTGAAGATATGGGATGCACAGACGAGATCCCTGCAAATGTCACTAGAGCTACCATCAGAGCGTACAACGATCAAGCGTACCGACTCCAGGGCTTCTTTGGCATTTTCGGCAAAAGGCACGCTTTTGGCCTTCACATCACTTTACTCAAGAAAGATTTGGTCCACGAAAACTTGGAAAGAAAAGCGTTTCGACGGACCAGGATACAACGTCATCAATGGAGGACATTGCATCGTGCTGTCCCCTGATACGAGTTGTTTTGCTGTCGCGGACGCCCACGGAATCTACGTCTTTGATCTTGATGGTCTTCATTACATCGTCCGTGATCGAAAGAGCCACCGACATCTTGTTTTCAACGACGATGGGACCATGATAAGGTCGACTCAGGGCACGTATGATGTTATTACCAACGAACGAGTGGAATCCCTCCGTCATAGAAGCCGCTTCCCAGAAGATTTGTACGTGGACGAGGGCTGGCTTATAGACAAGGATGGTCACAAGCGTTGTTGGATTCCTGAATCACCACGGGAAGGTGACTTTTATGCCGCACATGGTAACAAGATTGTTTTTGCTGGTAATGGCCGGCTCATTTTCTTGAAGCTTGGGATACTATCACCCTAAGTTGGGCGCTGACCAAACTGCGTATTTACTTGAAGGGAAAAACTATGTTTTATTGCGGACATCACGCTGACCTCTATCGTGGATTGACGACATTCTTCATATGTCGTCTCCGGGGTTTGCCAGATATCAGTTACAGTCGACGTAGCCTTTTGTAGTTCGTATGTACTCGATGAATCATAGTCCACATCCAAAGGAAGATAATAATACAGTACAGTATGATATGAGGCCAGATATAAGCGAAGATCAAGTTCCCCAGAACACCGGTGTGATGCAGAGATGAGGATAAATGTCGGGGCAAGGGTGCTCAACTGTGTGCTGGCATCAAAACATGACTTAAGCTAAAACTAATGACATGTTGCTAGAGCTCCAGACAACGCGGCACCTGTAAATCAACCATGTCGAAATTGTCAAAGAACTATCACAACGATTTCATACCAGGATAGAACCAAAACACAAGAGCAAAAGTAGCATAAAGGCCTGTACCCAATGTCCGTAAGTAGGGTTGATAATAGCGAGATATTTCACATACACAACATAACCAGACTATTCAGCTTCACCCCACCATAGTTCCCTTGTACCACATAATTTGCGGCGATAGCTATTTTAGGCAAAATCAGGGAAATTCATTCATCATATCGCATCCGCACCTGTGAGGAACAATGTGACAGACTCCAAAGAATCAAACATCAGCGTCAACGGCTTGTCAATAATCCATGCAAGAATGACAGTGAATCTGCATGTCTTAGTCAGCAATACACCACACGCGTGATATAAAACAACCTCACGGAAGAATGAGGACCGTTATCTGCTGTAAAATTCCTAAGCTCGAGCATTTCGAGCTGTAGATCACAGACTTACGATGCCAGAGTCAAACATAGTAGTACTACTGGAGTCGGTAAGATCTGGAGTGTTGAGAGCCATTGTCACAGGCCCTAGCAGCAATGCTTCAGGATCAGCTCCAAATACGGAACATATGTATCTTACGTGCAATCCTGATGAGCGGGAGGAGGATTATTCCAACAAACTCTGTGCTGATATTTGCATTCCTCAAAAACCCATCGATCGAGTCCACTAGCCATTTTGCCGTCACGACAATCAGCTGTGCACAACAAATTATTTTTGTTAATCTGTATGTCATGTGTTGGAACCTTACCATGATCAGCACAGCAACGATAACGAGCATCGATTTATTTAAGGGCTGGTCCTGCTCTATATTCTGTGACTCTTTATCGTGGATGATGTGTCTAACAGGTCCTGGGGAGGGAGGGGTTCGTGATCTCCTTGTTGACCTTGATTCTGGTCTTATAATTACAGGGTCTCGGGATGGCCTGCCTATTGACCTTGATTCTGATCTTACGGGGGGGATCCAAGGAATGTGCACTGAGGGGTGTGATTCTTCCTCCGATGACTCGTAGCGTATGGACGGGGCGGGCATTGACGGAGGCTGAATGACGGTGACCGGCATGGGATTGTTTGAGTAGGGCGTCATCCACGGCACAGCAGGGGGGTCGGGTCCGCCACTGCGATCTTGTGACTGTTTACCGAACCATCTGCGTATGAGCCGTGTGACATAAGGCTCTGGAGAGACGATTCTCGTGCTTATCTGGGGAGGGGGATATCCTCTAGGAATGGGGATGGAGACTTGAGGTCTTCTTTCCGCCGCCGCGGACGAAATCACTGGAATGGATGACGGTGGCCAACTGGAAGTGGAGGGCATTGGCACAACGCCTGACACTGGCACATAGGGAGATGTGGGTCTGGCTCTTGGTAATGGTTCGGCAGGAGGGGTTGGGATCCGTAGGGAGCTGTCGGTTGATTCCGTCGGCATGGTGGAGATAAAAGGGATAATGGGAGGTGATGGGGCTCGTGGTGACGGCATGGAAGGCACGATGGGAGGAAACGGGGTTCCTGCTGGTGGCATGAAGGGCAGACCTGAAGGGAAGTGACCTCCCGATGGTAACACAGGGATCGGGGTTCCTACTGGTACACCGGGAGGAAGAGGCTGTATAATGGGTGTACCGTATCCAGGTACTGGTCCCCACGGAATAACGGGTGGAATAACGGGCGGAATAACAGGGGTCATTGACATGCTTGCGTCGCCTGGGTATGGCGGCACGAATCCCTGTGGCTGAAATCCCGGGTAGATGGGAACGACTGAATAGTATTGGGGCCCGGCGAGCCATTCATTGTACAGCCGCGATAAATAAAAGCCAAAAACTGTAGATGAATGGATCAATAACTAATACGGAGCATCAGCAAGAATTTGACAACTTACTGAACAGAAGGATAATTGCAACCTTGGATTGATCATCAGACAGCATACTGATATGAAGACAGATAGACGTACGCCATGGCTGATAGATAGGATATCCGAAACGGCTACGACCTGGCTGTTATTAACAAGCGAGCCATAGATTGCGGGTACAAGAACGGCAATGATACCGATCGTCTGCAATACTAGTCTCCATCGAATGGAGGCTTTCAAAAGCTCAACACATCTGGCAGATATACGTGTTGAACATTACACACCTTCAGTATGCGTCCTGGAAATTTTTGGTGACAAGATACCAGAAAAGAGGACTATGCGAACGTAAACTTAAACAGGGCAGCGAAGAATGGCCGCTTACATAGGTTGAACACGATCGAGCCAACCACTACCGACAAACAATCAGTATGATCGGCTTCACTTAATAAGGACTGGGCCATCGCTGGGGTGCATTGCCACAGTCCGCCGTTCTCGACAACATGACTACTCCAGCACACAATGACGACTTACAATACGTTTGCACAATCCGTAGGTCGCACTTCACAAGAGCAAATATCTAGGCTCATCTGAGAATGCAGAAACATGAGACAACTCGAAGACAGGTTAAACTCACGACAATAACAAGTGTGATACTTTTAAGACGACTAAGCTCGCAAGACATTTTGTATGAGCAGAAAATTACTTGCCCATTATCCTTAGCAGTCGAATTAGAGTTATGACAATGAATTGAGAGCGAAAAGATCATACAGCAACGGGCCCAACCAGATATCCGAGGATCTTATCATGCGGTCAGCTCATACCGACAGGATCCTAGTGAGATAATACCTCTCCCAATGGGATAAGGGCGAGAAATGAAACTAAGTTGATTGTCAGGAACAACGCAAACCATGGAATATGGACACCTACAAACAAATACCAGCGTATCCTTGATACTTTGAGGATCCGTGAATGTATACTTGATTATCCACTATAATATGGTCTTAGTAGAAGGGCCACGCAGTGGAGGAAAACAAACAGATATCGGAATAAAGATAAGTAGAGCAAGCCAGTCTGTTGAAGAAAAAATGAGTTTTGAAGATAGATCAGACAGAAAGGCATGACAAACAGGTTCCTAGCATCTGAAACCTCTGAACTGGTCGACGAGAACGAGAACGAGAAGAACGAGAAGAAGAACGAGAAGAAGAACGGGAACGGGAAGGGACAATCACGGTAACCTGAGGCGGATCCTATAGTAAAACTTAAACACTGATATGAAGGATGATCTAACTTGAGGGCTTATACCAACCCAATGTGGAACGGCGAACGCGACGGGTGGTTCCTGTCGTAGAATATCAGTATGAGAGACGATCTTCAAAAGACTTATAGCGACCCGTGGCGATGGAGGCGAATATGGGAATGAAACGAGGGAGAAAGAATCCAACTCGGAGGTAGGGCGATCATGATAAGAACGCAAACTTCTGTCCAGTGGCGATTCCATTGGAACCTGGTTAGAGAATGATATAGCCTGCCGTTCTCAATGTTGCTTCAGGCATGGTCATGTGGAAATCACGTGATCACTGACAAACGATTCGGGCGTGAACGCGTGAACTGCTAATCGGGGTTTTCATAAGGTCTCCAAGTGTTTACAGCCGGTACTGCTTAGCACCGTATAAATCATCAGAGCAGCTCGATCTTGGACCCTGGATCGTGGATATTTGTGGCTCTTGGACGTTGGATCGTTGTGTCGGTATATCCATGCTAGGGACATCCATCTGCACGGGAGCACTGATTACAGAGGTAGCTGATCATAGGCGGCTCGATCTGTGGTTGTAGTCTGATATAACAAGTTTCACAGGTGTAAATGGGGCATCTTCAACTACTTGGTTTATATAAAAAAACATTCGTAACACGATTACTGGCTCAAAACTAGACAGATGGCACGCCGAGATTCGTAACGGCGTCATGCGCTGAAACTAGTTGAAACTGATTGACAATCGGTACAGTCATACACTGCTCAGTGGGACAGTGAAATAAAATATGCCTCGGAACAAATGGTGAGAGGTTATTTAATAAATCGGGCTGGATAACTCAGTCCCTGCATATAAATACTGTGTATCAGAAACCATTTTGCCTTAACTTTCCATAGAATTTGTTTCAGGATCTAGTAATCAAATAAATCCTCACTATCAGACGAAAACCACTCAGTGGGACGCGTGACATCAAGGGTCTGATTAGCCATAAATGGAAACAATGCAAGTGGTGGTAACGCATTGTCACAGAAGAAAAAGGAAGGTAGATATGGATTTGCAACATCCACAACCTCAATGGCTCAAAGTAAGGTTGAAGCATTTTAGGATTATGTTTTTATTGATGGATCTCCAAAAAACTGCAATAAAAACCAATTTGTTGTTGTGAAAACCTGCAATTAGCATATTTTGGCGAGGTATTTGGTATCTCACATGTGTCTCAAGCTCTCTTGGTCCATGGTCATGCATGAAGATAGATGATATACAATGTGTTTACATGTATGAAAAAACTCCGAGGCATTTGGATGACTGAGTGAGGAGAAAAAGCCACTGTCCCACTGACCGGTGTATGACTGTACGCATGGTCGGTTGCATACGCAACGAGACGAGGAAGCTACGACAGCGTTCAGATAGATACCAGAATCTGTGCTTTCATATCTGTCAATCACGATGCAACAGAGCGCTTGAGCAATTCATGAAACCTATGATGACAGATCTCGAGCGAAACTAATTTGGAGCTGTCGCACAGCGCAGGGGCCTCCATACGGAGCTAGGTCGGGCCTCGAGGCACGGTGTGGGGAATGCGAAATTAAAACTGAAATTAGGGGCTGTTTAGTTGCTTCAGTTTGGTGACATCTTGTTGGTTGTGATGGGACTCAACACGAGGAGGCCTCATGTTGAGCTGTTCACCTCATCACGGTGTGCTGACGAGGTGAACCTGACGCGTCGTTCCCACGAGAACGTGTTGTTGTGGGATGTTGTGGCAATGTTGGCAATTAGCAGAAATGAACCAGACAACAACTTTGGGTTGCGACGGCCTCTCCCTGTTCTGTCCTGTACTTCTAGCTTCCGACTTCCCATGGATGCCACACAACTTCCTATTCCCCCTCAGGAGTCTACAGATATATTCTCACTTTCTGACCAAGTCTTGTCTGACAGCTTGCAATTCGTCGAAGAAGTCCCTGAACTTTCTTCCGGAGAAAGACTGTAGACTAACTTTTAATTCTCTAGATCGGTTTTGGGAACTGGGGCAGCGTTTGGCTATGTCGTCCCAAGCCCACTGGGGCCGAGAAATTAACGAAAGTGCCTGAGCAACAGATAGCAGTCAAACTGGTTCACCGTTCCAAGACATCTACAACCGCAGCACGCGTCAGATCATTGTGAGGCTGTACCATTCGTCTTCGACTGTGTACTGACCTTCGCTTCCAAGATGGAATGAAATGAAGATTATCAGGACATTTAAATCTGACCCTCACCCCTCCATCATCCCATTTCACTCATTCATTATCACGCCTTCCTACGCGTTGATCACCATGTATGTATTTATAATGCTTTTTACTTGTATATGCCCTGCGCCCCGTCAAGTGGCTCTAGTGTTTGTGAACTGTCAACTAACTTCATTGTGACTTTCCCAGGGCTTACCTACCTACCCTTGTTCCTGTTGAAGTGGACGAGACCAAGGCTCGCGATTGGTTCCGTTTCCTTCTTTCTGGGGTTGACTTTCTGCACCGAAGGGGTGTCGTTCACAACGACATCAAGTGAGTCCCAACACGAGTACTTCCTCCCGCTCTCTTAACTGCTATCCAGGCCTGCCAACATCCTCCTTTCTCCAAAGAATGTGCCCGTGCTCGTGGATTTCGGCTTCGCTGAGAAGTACGATCTCAAACCCAGTACCGCATTCCACAGCAACCTGTCGTATGGCACCCCTGAGGTGATACGCTCCTTCACAAATCAGTTTTTGGTGGGTTCTTACTTCTCCGATAGTATCTTTCTCCCGAACGCGCTCGTGGACAACCCCATGACACGCGAAAAGCGGACATCTGGGCACTCGGGATCACTTTCTTCGAGATTCTCATCGGAAGAACCCCATTCGAGCATTCCGACGGGGAACAGTTCACGAGTAAGGATGATCTAGAGAGGTACTGGTCACGCACAGTACGTAGCAGGTTGTTTTTGCGTGACTTCATCGCTAAATTCTCGGTCTCCAGCTTCGGGGCAAGTGGGTCGGCAGCTGGAAAATGTCGAAAGGCATGGAACGGATGCTCCGGCGAATGGTCGCTCCCAACGCTGACTTGCGGTGTACCGCTCCTCAAGCCATGGTCGATCCATTCTGGGACTACCGCAAATCATCTATCACGTCTCACCGTACGCATCGTATCGACACACCCGTTATACTTTAGCTGATCAAGATATTCTAGGACGGTCTTCTAGTTATACATCATCAGTGGTATTCGAGAAAGACTTGTCAAAGCTGATGACACCACCATGGAAAGAGGATGATTATCCTCCATCTCCCCCAGGGCTGAGTCTCGTAGAGGGAAAGCCTCCGAAGGAACGCCTTCCTGGACCCCAAATTGCCAAGGTCCAGCCACAACCTAAGGTCTCCCCTGCCAAAGGTACGCCTTTATTACACTTGTGGTTAATTATTTGATCTTCATGATTTCCTTGCCCGTAGCACAACGGCGGAAACGTGTCCCCGTACCCGTCCTTGGGGATTTATCGCCCATCAAAGGCTCGCCTGTGTCTTCTCCTTTTGCATTCCCCACTGGCAAAGAGAACGCGGTGCCCTTGAATGCGATGCCCACCTCCCCTGGTGCTGCTCGGAAACCTTTTGGTACCATTACTGGGAAAGATAATATTCTCCAGCCCCAAATGCGCTCGATGCTGAACTCACCTGGGCAGGGTGCCAAGGACAAAGAGCGGCGCAGAAGTCGCGTGTTGGCCGATTTAACAGGGCACAACGTTGAGAAGGTTAAGGAGGGGAAAGGAAAAGTGAAGGACAAAGAAGGGGGGAAGGATCATGTCAGAGAGAGGGTGAGAGATTGGGAGAGGGAGAGGGAGAGGTTGAGGGAGATGGTGAGGTTGGAGGAGACTGAGAGGGAGAGAGATGAAGAAATCGAGGAGGAGAGAGGGAGGGAGATGGCGGAATGGAAAGAGCGAATGACCAGTACTCGGGAAATGGAGAAAGAGCGTGCATCGGATGAAGAGAATCGTCATATAACACTATCGCCGCCTGTGACATCACCTACTGCGTCTACGTTCATGACAGGTTCGTATCACTACTCTTGGTGGAAGTATGTGCTGATGTTGATAATACTTTCGCAGAATCAGAAGTGGATGGAGAAGCTCGCGAGTCCCCGGTCAAGTCACCAAATGGATCTAGTTTAAGCGTCTTCAAGCATAACATCCGCAAGTCTATTGGTATATCTTCCTTTCTCGCCTTCTCACCGATGGCCTAATGGTTGGTCGAAAGATAAAACTGTTCAGTTGTACAAGATCTCAGTCATTGCCCAGCGTACTGGTAGGACGACGCCTGCGCAGGCGTTATCTATCGAGGGCGGGGAAGACGATTCACAATCCAGAAGAAGCCATAGTGAACGGGAGTCTTGGGAGGACGACGCCTTGATTCGTGATGGTAAGTATTTTATTTTATTTTACCCAATTCTCCGCACCTTGAGTCATGTTTAACATCTCTCTCTGTAAGCCGATTCTTCTCTCCCTGTTGTGCGACATGCGGTGCACAATGAACGTGTGGCAACTGATGCTAGGATGGACAGGATGACTATCTGGATGCGTAACGTCGAGAGTTCGTGTACTTCGTTTTCGCTCATTCTGATCCCCTGACTGATCTATCTCCATTTGGCAATTCCAGAGGTTGTTGAAGACGCTCAACAGAACTTTGCCTCCTCCTCGACTCACCATTTGGCCCCTTTCCCTCCCCTCCCTCTGCCCCGTTCTCGCTCTGCTTCAAAAATCCGCGATACCAGCCGTTCTTCTCGCTTACCCCGTAAAGTCCTCGCCGCCAACCAGATCTTCGCCGACCATACGGATTATACACCCGACAGCACGGGCACTTTTGCTACCGATGACACCACTACTACTACCGGCGACTCTGTTCCCTCGGAGGAACCCAGTCGAATACTGCCTGAGATAGAAATCCACACACCCTCGCGACAGCGTCGCGCAACGGTATCAGGACGATCCCTAGAGACCCCGTTAAACCTCGGCCTTGAGACCGGCTCACCTTCTAAACGGAGAGAGAAGAGCAAGTCTCACGGCGACTTGTTCCAGCGACACATCGCGCCTATTTCATTCCTGGAGGCCGAATTGAACAAACGTAAGCGTTTGATTTTTCTCAGGCGACAAATATTGACCAGCATGTAAAATTAACAGCGAATGTGTCACCAGCCTCTGCAAGGCTTTCAGAGGTCCTGGACAGTAGCCTATTTATTGCGCCGCCAGTGTCGGCGCGTAGCCCTGTTCTCGATATGCAGGACGTATCGATCGTACAGCCCGAGGAATCATTCAATGACCTAACGTCTTCTCCACTCCATGTAGAACCCTACCCCATCCGGAAGTCGACTTCACAGATCCCGGACACGCCGTCTCAGCGCCGTATGGAGGGCGTATACGACCGCTTCCTCATGGCAACGTCGGGCGTGAAGCGCCTTGGAAGGGGATATCAGTCGGACAACGTTGGTCCGGCTGGTAACCCTGTTGCTGGAGTTGGGGGACATAATAGTAAACGCGATAGCCATCGTGTGCTCTATTCGACGAAAAAGGCGATGCCTCCCCCAGTGTCCAGTGAGGATGTGCAAAGGAGGGCGATGTCGGTGGACGAGCTCGGTGTTATGAGATCTACTCCAGTTGCTGGGGGAACTACGGCTGTGCCGAAGGATGATATTAATAACGGCTCCCTTATCAAGCGCATTAAGGCTATGGTACCTGTGAAGCCGGTCTCCAGGAAGCGTTCGCCAAGCTGAGATGTAAATCTTTCGTTCTCGGATTGTTATTCCCCCCTTTTCATTTACTTATTCTGTTCCCTCTTTTCCCCCGTTCTGCGCTATGACACTCTCATCATCTGGACCATCTCTGGGTTCTTTTTGGGTTCGTGGAATTGTTCATATATCCTGGATAAATATTCCCCACGTTCTCTTATTCCCTCCGTTGATTTGATACCACACTTACATGTCCCACATTCTCCATCTCGCACTCCATTCCAGGTTCACCGGCTCTTCTCCCCTCCATGGCCATTACTAGCCTCTCTGTCGCTATCATGCTTTCGGATGTCCCCATTATGACTTTTTACGCACTCTCTTCACCTTGACTTGATCTGATCACGACATTTATTGCTCGACCTTGCGATGATTATTTACCTTGACTCGATCTTTTTCTGGCATTGCTCCTGTATCATTCAGTAGGAAAATGACATGTTTCGTGAACTTAAGTGGAGCTGGTGGCATATATGACAACAGTGAGTATGTACCCCCAAATACATGTGACTAGCATTCGAATGTAAAGTATTGCACGCGTGAAGTTGTCATGTACAACTATGGAAGAGATTTCCTGCAAATTTGTACAGCGGGTTCATAAAATTGCGTGTTCCCTGACGCCTTAGAGCAGCACTAACAGATCGATATCCAGCCTCCCCATCTCGGATCGCGATCGATTGCTTGATGACTCATGAGAACTCAGCGCTCATCAGGTACCAACCAGAGGGTTGCTGGAAGGCCCCTGAAGCTGAAGTCCCGCGTGATGAAACAGATGCTCAACTCTCCCGGCGGCGGCGCGGGGATGCGCTGGGCCAGCGCATCCCCTACAAATAGTATCCTAGCTCGTTTAGGTACTTGTTGAGGTGCGCAGTCGCGACAAACAATGTCTTCCCCTCAGGATGAAACACATAGTATAGTAACCCCAGTTGTCTCTATGCGTGGGGTAGTTAACATGCATATGCACAGAGCAGAAGTTTTTACCGCTGTTGAGCTCGGGCCGCACATCATGAACCTGAAGGGATAATTTCATTGTCCCGGCCCGGGGATCGACCTCGATGCAACAATCTTCCAATCATGAGAGAGCAGCTGGGAAACCGATTACCACCACACACCATCGAGCCATCGATAGCAGCAAACCATGTGCGAGGTCCCAGGGGAATGATTGACATATCTTGGTAAGATTCCGAGATGCTTGCTCACCTCGAGTTTCAGTCAATGACACATACGTGCCAAGTTGTCAATATCCGAGTCATATGTCATGGAGCGCAGTGGTTTTTGGGTGTCATGGCTGGCACACTACGATTTTGATGCGCTTTTCTGTAGCCTGGCCTAACGGAGACCGGTGAATTCGCAATTTTGGAGTCTACAGCATGTTGCCAACGCCGCGGAGTGCCCGGTTGAGGATTCCCTCCGGATCTATTCGGAGTATTCTTCCATGATAATGACCG
>QFEU01001131.1:0-33928 GCA_003316345.1 Tricholoma terreum | reverse complement strand
TGGCCTTAGTTGTATCATATTTGTTCTGCATTGTTTGATCCAAACAGGCACCCATCAAGCCAAGCCAGATGGTGGATTTATATAATAATCACAGGAGAGGCCAGAAAATTACCCTTATGTAAGCCAGTCATCTTTGTTGAGCCATTTGAGATTTGTTTGTTTGTATTTGTACTTGGCATGCCAAACACAGAACACCACACCATGTTACATCTCTATAGCCTATATATATTGGCAGTAGTCAGCTAAGAAGCAAAATCAGCTAAAAGACATCTCTGATGCATCAGTCAAGTTAGCTATTTAGCATGACTTGATACATAATATTGGAGGCTACAGTTGCTTGAGGATGGACAGGTGAGGGTGAGGAGACCAGGGGGAGCAAAGCTGACAATGACAAGAGGGGGGAGATAGCATGCGAGGGGGACATCATGCTCCATGTGTCGATGTGCATAGCATGTTGCCTGTAGATGTTTTTTTTACATTGTGTAATGTATGCATATAGTTTCAAATATCATATTATTTGAAAATTTAGTATGTCTTGAACACTTGATATAAATGCCATTATCATACTCCTTGCTCCTTATTCCCTGTTCCATACTTCCCCATCCTCCTCTCCCCTTTCACACAATCACATCCTTTCCCCTTGCACACAAATCCCTCTTCCCCTCTTTCAGTCACACATTCCCCCCTCCCCCATTTCACACTCACATATTCACACACTCACCCTCCTTCCACACACTCACACCCTCCCCCTCCCCTCTTCTTCCACACAGTGACACCCTTCCTTTCACACACTCACACACTCCCTTCCTAGAACAGAGCTCAGACTTTACTAGGCTAGCTCGGACTCTACTAGGAGTCTGCTCAGACTTTACTAGGACAGCTCGGACTTTACTTAGACAGCTCAGAGTCCGCTCGGACTAGGGGGGGGGAGTGTAAAGTACAGGTGGATGCTTAGGGACAAGTATTTAATTGTATATTTGTATCCACTCAACTTAATATACCTTGTTGTTGGAAAACATGTTAGTTGAATTTTCATAGTAGTTTCCTATTATTTGAGCACAGGTACAGGTATTCACTAAGTTGGGCCCATGCTGGTAACTCAATGGTAACTTGAACTTCCTTCTCATGTGATGGTCATGAGGTATTGAAACCATGGGAACGCAGCTGACAATGATCAAACTCAATTGAAATATATTTCACAACTAACTGATTTTGTAGGCTGCCCACACTGGCGAACGAAATGGTCCCCAGGTATTTCGTATTTCATATCTTCTTCTATTATATTCAACTAACTTAATTTTTATTGTTTACAGGTTTTCCCCCACCACCACCACCATCACCACCACCCCAACCACTGCTGTGAGCAACTGCTCATAGAGTGGAGGGGGGGTGCTAACAGACAGGGACACCACAGGACAAGAAACGGCTAATGACAGCAACAACAACATGGACACACCAAGGACAACAGGAGGCAGGGGGAGCAAGGAGAACATACAGCAGAGGGAACAGACAAATAGTGAGAACAGATGCAATGGGGAGGAGGAGCTGGCCACATTATACAAAATGGGCCCAAACAATGTTGTTTGGACCCATGGTAAGTTCCTTTCTCTTCCCTGTTCCAATTAACTAACTAATATCATTTTTCTTTACTTTTTAGGTTCTCACTGTTGACACCGCTGCCTCCCATTGCCACCTCTCCCTCTGATCCTAACCACCTCCCAGCTCCATCAACAGCTGCCAATGCCAATCCCATACTGCATCAACAGCAAACAGCAAATCACACGGCCACAAAATTGCCATGTCATACACATACCTACAATGATGCACGACACACCACAACCACCACTACAAGCCTCTGCTTGTAGGGTGGGAGAGGGTGCTAACAACAACAACAACAACAACAACACCCCTAACAACACCCTCTGCCTACCCTGCTCCCTACGAGATGACATCCACACCTGTGAGTAACGCCAACGTCAAACCACCGCCACCACAGCACCTCAAACCACCGCTGTGAGCAACTGCTCACAGGGTGGAAACAGGGAGCAACAAGGATGGGGGGAGCAGGCTAGACAACAATAACAATGGCCACCACCATAGCACCCCCAATGATGACCACCACCACCACCACCACCACCACTACCACCACAGTACCCCTAATGAACAATGAGCAGGCTTGACAACGATGATGACCACCACCATCACCACCATCACAGCACCCCCAACCAACACCATGAGCAACTGCTTGCAGGGTGGAAACAGGGAGCAACAAGGATGGGGGGGAGCAGGCTAGACAACAACAACAATGGCCACCACCACAGCACCCCTGACAACCACCACCACCACCACCCCACCACCACCCCACCACCACCACCACCACAGTACCCCCAACAAACAACAAGCAGGCTCAACAATGACAATGACCACCACCATCACAGCATTCCCAACCATCGCTGTGAGCAACTGCTCATGGGGTGAAAACAGGAAGCAATGAGGATAGGGACACGGAGTGGGCTCAACAATGACAATCACCACCACCACCACCACCACCACCACCACCACCACCACAGCACCCCCAACCACCACCGTGAGCAACTGCTTGTGGGGTGAAGGCAGGAAGCAATAATGATGGGAAGAGCAGGCTCAACAATGATGACAATGGCCACCACAATGACCACAGCTCCCCCACCTGCTGCTGTGAGCAACTGCTCATGGGTTGGAAATGGGGAGTGATGATCTTTTTTTTTGTAACTCTTTTTTAATGAATAAATATCATAATTTGTATTAAATGAAGTGTCCATATCATAATGTACAATGAGTCAAGAGAATCATAGAAAAATCATAGAGCATACTACTAAAGAGACCATAGTAAGTAAATAGGCATAGAATTGAAATAGATCCTGATTATTAGTGGAAAGCATAAAAGTGCTGCTAGCAGCTACCAGTTCATTGCAAAGGACCAAACATGCAAGGTCAGGGAGGATATACCTTGATCTATCCTGCATCCTCAGGCTAGTCATCACCATCATCATCATCATCCCCCTATTCTGCCCCATCTGCCTGCCCCTCCTGCTCTTTATCATATTGGTCAAGCTGCTCCAGTTCCTGCTCAGTAGGCAGCTTATACTGTTTCAACACATTGTTCCCATACTTCTCCATGAACTCTTTCTCTGGCAGATTTTTCCATGCCACACATGCAGACCAGGTGCTGTACAACTATGGATCACCAGGCAGAGCAACACACCATCCATCCCAGGTGTAATCAGCACACTCACAGAGTGTAAGGTGTTCATTCCAGTAGATTGGATCAAACCAATCAATTGGGACTGACTTTGGTAGTGCCAGAAGGTTTGAAGGTTCTTCATGGTGTTGCTATAAAATTAGCCAATGATAAAAGGTAATGACACTTGAACTCACCTGAAGCGACCACTTTTGCTTTTATTTATCCGCTGGCATTCCTTGTCTGCCATATGGAGAATGTAGCCACTCCTGTTGCCCGACCCTCCTTCTCCTTGATGCAGTAGACTGAGTCTGGGCCCCCTTCTGCCAACTCATCATCAGAATGGGCCTCATTTTCATTAGCCAAGGCCAAGACTCAATCATTGAAAACCTGTGCTTTGGTGACTTCAACTCTGCCACTAGCAAGCTATTGAATGTATCTCAGTATAGTCCACATTTCAATGGAAACAAAATACACACAGTATTACATTTCTTTCACACTGAAGTCATCTTCTTTCCCTTTACAACACTCCCTGGACTCTTTGCCTCTGACTCTGCAAGCCCATACATGTAGGAGAAGACAAAACTTTGGTAAAGTTTACACATGAGGGCGAAGTCATGGACACACGACAGGTTAGCTCCCATGTGACTATACCCATATGCAGCTGAGACCTGCTCAAATGTCTTGAGTACAATATGTTCATGGAGTAGATTGTACATAGACTGAGGATCGCCATCCAGGATGTCAGGTGCCCACTTTGCAAGTCCAAGGCATGCCACAGTCCTAAAGATGAGTAACAAATGACATTCCTGGATGCGCCTAATGTTTGCAGCAATCATCCCATCCTTGAGAGAGCTGAGGAGCTCAGCTACCTTGGCTTTGGCATCTTGTATTCTACCTGAGTTGTCATCAAGACTGGATGTTACCAAGTTTTGGAGCTGTGCTTCAGACAAATAATGCTGAGTGAACAGTACTTTGTCTTCAGGAGTGACCTTTGGTGGAACAGTGCTCTGGCATGGTAAACACCACAGGACACAAAGATGGAACTCAAGAGCTGCCTAAAATACAGACAAGTGTGAAGTGATCAAATTACAATGTAACAAATGTTGCACACCTTTGTTTTCTCTGCCTCTTTTGGTACCTCTCCCTTTCTCATGTGCCAGTCACCAGGTTTCTTGGGTTTCCTGGGTCACTTAGCAAACACTTTGCATGCTTTCTTCACTCATGAGGAGTTGGGGCCTGCACTACTACTGTCTGGTGAGCACTTGCGCTTGTTACCAGATGAGGTGTCCTTCCCTAATCCAGAATCAGAATCAGCAGGAGGGTGCATGTGAGCATCAGAGTTAGCCATTGGGATGGTGGTGGTCAAGAATCAAGGTATTTAGTCAAGCCAGAACATTGTGTACAGCACATGGCACGAAACACGTCGAGAACAAAGGAATTCAGTGCAATCATGTGGTGGAAGTGTGCCAGAAAATATAAGATCTGACAGCAATCTGCACAGTGGCATATCAGCAGGCAACAACAAGTAATAACAAACAAATATCATGGGTCAATCATTGCATGCTTTCAAATTATCTAAATTATATTATATAACTGCTAAGGGTCTGTTTGGCAACTGAACTTGAGTTGAAGTTGGGGGTTGAAGTTGGGCTTGGTAAGCATAGATAGCTGATATAATCACTTCTTTTTTCAAGTGTGCCATGCCTTCAAATGCTACTCCCAATACCTTGTGTCAACGCATTCTGGCAGCTGCAGCATACTATGTTCATACAATTGGTATTGTTGCCATGTTGTATGCTTCATCACACTATTGGAAGCAGCCTTACCATACATCAGCTTTAATGGATGCTGCATGGGCTAAAGAGCTTATCCATGGCCACCCTGACAGGATATGGATAGAGCTTGGCATGCATCTCCATGTTTTTATTGCCCTAGTACTGGAACTATGCCTCATAGGTGGGCTGAGCGACTTCCAATATGTAGATCTCAAAGAACAGCTTGCCATATTTCTGTATATGTGCATCACAGGACTGTCAATTTGGCATGTTAGTGAGAGATTTCAACATTCAAATGAAACTATATCAAAGTATGTTTACAATCTATTGGACTATCAGTGCACTGACTCGGAGATGGATTAGATACTTCTGCAAAATACTGATCACTCTGTCATCTCCACCATTCTATACCAAATATGTTCAGCTGCCAAGAGCTGGGGATCCTATACCTTCCTACATCCATGATAACCCAAAATTATTCCCATTTCTGGATGGTGTTCACATCAGTTGCTGTCCCTCAGCTGCAGAGTGCGAGGGTTCATGGAATTGTAAAGGTGGCCTTTCGCAGAATTTTCTAGCATGCTGTTTGTTTGATCTACATTTCCTGTACATGGTCAGTGGCTGGGAAGGTTCTGCTGCAGATGGAGCATTGTTTCTCAGTTCTCATTTCAATGATTTGGCCATCCCTGCTGGTAAATTCTATCTTGCAGATGCAGGGTTTGGTGCATGTGATGTGTTGCTTGTTCCATATCATGGTATTCGGTATCACCTTGCAGAATGGGCACATGCAAATCTTCGGTCTGTATTATCTCCAATTGCCGTTTTGTTAATTACTCATAATGTATTTCCCAGACCTGCCAATCGAGAAGAGCTTTTCAACCTGTGCCATGCTCAAGGTTGTAATGTGATTGAACAGATATTTGGAGTGATCAAGAAATGCTGGGAAATTCTCAATTACCCTCCACAGTTCAACATGGCCATTCAAGCACAGCTTCCACCTGCCTGTGCTGCACTTCACAACTTCATCATCACTCACAATCCAAATGACATTGAAGATCTCTTAATAGTGCATGGAGGTGGGGAGGCAGGTGATGATAACAACACTGGGACATTGGCTGAAACACATGTTAGCCAATGTGAGAAGCAGAGGGCTGAAACATTGCGGTGATGATGCTCAACCCAGAAACCCAAATAAAAACACCTAATATGTTGGTTCGGTATAACACAAGTCAGAGGAAGGGTGCAAGGTGGTCTAAACATCTACCGCCCACACTGTTGAGGATTTAGACGAGTTTGAAAACAGGTTCGAAGTAGTTTCAGGCAAGGCGAAGTGGTTTCGAAACCCCGATGTTGCTTTACGCAGGGCGAAGGTGTTCAAGGAAGTTCGAAGAAGTTCGGAGTATAACACGCAATGTTTGATGAGGGTGGACAGTCTGTGTATGCAATACGAGAGGCTGGAAATGATGACAAGGGTGTGGAATAGGTGTGGAAGATTGTTTTGAGGACGCGACAATGGACAAAGAAGTTCGCAATAACTTCGCAAAACTTCGGACTAAGGCTAGTTTAGGTTTAGAGCGTAAAACTCCTTAAATCCAGACAATATGAGGTGAAGATGATTTCTTCTTGTTTGTATGTAAGTGGTACAAGCTTTTATATGTTTTTAGAGGAAAGTACCAAAAAGGGAATAGAGAAACATGAGGCAGAACATGAGGCTATGTGAAACATATCTACATCAAAAACAAATAAAAGTGATAAGAAAGGAGACCTCCTGATCAAAATGCGGAGCATAAAACATGTCCGAAGGGACTGTCCTTTGTTGTAATATCTCGAAATCTCGCTAAGCACCTCGTTGTTTCCCAAGGCGCTAATATACCTGTGCGCGTGCCTCCAGAACGTGTCGGATGAGGTGGGGGAACATGTGGAAGGTGCGGGTAACGCATCCGAACATCCGTGAAACAGGTATGAGGTGAACGCGTGCGGTTGAAGCATCGCGGACGTGTGCAAAATAGTTCGAAGGTGTTCGAAGAAGTTTGAAGTTGTTCAAACTCGTTTCACGGTGGCTAGTGTGGGATCGGAGACGTTCACGTTCATTTGTATGGTGTGTGAGGTCACCTATGTGTCGTTTGGAGTCATTTCAGAGCTTAAACCGCCAGGTGGCCCTATCAGCAGGACCAGATAGCACAGGTGATGTGGGATAGCTATCAAGATTTATTATGCAGGCAAGAGGGAGGGGGACAGGATGATGATAACGATATGGATACTATGTAAACTATCAAGAAATATAACGACAGATTAATAAGGAATGTAGAAACATATCATGAAGTGAACCACAGTCACTCACTATCAGACCAATGGATGGGGACTGGAATATCAAGCTTTTTGCAAACCCAATCAACCTGAACATCATTGTCCAAAACTACATATGTCTCAACAGCCTGGTTATCCTTCTGAAGAATGTGGATCAATGACTGAAGCTGACTCTTTGTGAGCCATGGTTTCTCAAGCAACTGGGCTTGCTTCAATGCCTGCTGCCTTCGATGTGGGGTATCTGGTTTGGATGATGGGGCAAGTGCACTGCAGAGCACATCACCAACTTTGCTCACTGAGAGGGCGAGAGTGTCCAAACCCGAAGACCAAGACCTTTTGTGGGACTGCACTGGGGTGGCTGGCATTCAGCACTTCGGGGGGCAGGATGCAGGTGTCGCAGTCAACACCTAGAGACACATGGATAGTAAGTATAGGAACATCACTGTCACATAGCAAGACTTACTGAGCTGTGGATATCCACATGAGAGCATCCTCATCAGTCTTCGTCCAGAATGCATTGTCAGGCATTTAGGACTTCCGGACAGGCAATTACACCACAAGGATTGCCAGAAAAGTGAACGATTAGCATCAGCCATTTATGCTTACCAAGCCCAACTTAAACCCCCCACTTCAACTCAAGTTTGGTTGCCGAACAGACCCTAAGTTTTTAAATACAACTGCCACACCTACTGCCTCAAAGGCAGTTGAGTTTCAACTGCCCTAGGCTTTGCCCCTGGTGTCAGGGGAAGGGCTGATTTCGCATGCACTTGCAGAGTCTGAAATCTGACCTGACATATCGCTGACAACCCCTTATCTATAGCGATCAGGTCGTGCCAAGGTTTATCCACCAAACACTTGGGGTCAAAGGAACGACAACACTTATACCTCTGAGCCCCCATTGTGACACTCAGCTCCATCGCAATGTCAAAGGTCACCCAATCCAAAGGGTCGTAAAGTACCTGCAGATATTGTATTAGGTTTGTCTTCACGGTGTTCTCAACTCCTGTTCTAAAGTTGGCTTGGCCCACCCGCTTGTCCTTCCTTTTATATCGAATTCTGTTCTTTTTCATACTCCGCTACACTTTATACTTAGGGTTTTCGAAACTCTCTTGTCCCCTCTGCCGTTTCTGTTACAGACTGAGGGTATGTATCTTTTTTCCTTGCCGATTACGTACTTATATTCTCTACTATAGCTAAACACTTGTTACTTTGTGTGGTTGCACAGGCCGCTGATTTGCTGTTCACACAGACCTTTTACCGAACACTTCGTTGTCACCAACTTTCAGCTCTGCTACGTCTAATCATCGTTGTGGCGATAAACAATCCAGAAGAAGTCCAAAAGCCACCCCATTATCCAACGAATCCTCTGCTGGCGAGACTTTGGAACGTCCCTCTGTGAATCCCGCTACTCTGCAACCAGCCCAACAAACACCATCCCTGTCCAACAAACGTTATTCGGCGATGTCAACCGAGGGACCGCGTGACCCACTTGTCTCACCGCGTATTACCCTGTGCCGTTTCGTTTCGGGGAAGTTAGTGAAGAAAGAATCGCCTTTGGACTCGGTCAAATACATCGCCATTTCACATGTTTGGGGCGCCGCTGATTGGCGACAGGTTGACGGGATCGAAGATGAGATTTTGGTGTCCAGTGAAAAAGCTGCCTTCATGGTTGACAAATTGCCCGAAATTGTGCAGGAGGAATATTTCTGGATGGATGTTTTATGTATTGATCAACGTGATAAGCAAGCCCAGGTCGCTGTCACTCAACATATCCCGAAAATCTATCGGCAAGCCAAACGTACTGTCGTGATCAGAACTAGTTCGGGATTAAAAGATTGCTGTACAGAGATGTACCGTGACGGGAAACGCCTCTCTAGACTCAATTTCATCCGGGCTCTCTCAGATCATCTCGATGAGCACAAGATCAAGGACTACGATGAAGGCATTTTGACGAGGCTTTGGCCATTGCAAGAGATTCTCCTTTCGGACAACGTACAGTTCATCCGTTGCGATTCAAGTGTGGAAAATGTTGTCGATTCGCCCGCCACGCCGGCCCTCCGTGTCGTCCACAGTCTTGTGTCCGTAGCAATCAGCTGGTCCAGTCACGGAGAAGAAGATGGAGATGACTACCCAGATTTGTACTGGGCCGATTTCACCGACGCGTTTTTCTACTGCGGCACCGTCAGCCGGTCAAAACCCAGAGGCGATGTATTCGTCATTCAAATTCAAGAGCTAAACATGGAGTTCACTAGTTTACGTCGCACAACGAAGCCCCGAGATTTCATCCTCGCAATTATGCCGCAATTCACCTTCTATCGTGTTCCCGAAAAAGCTAAAGACATGAGTTTTTCAGCCCTATTTTTTGACCTCTGCCACCAACTTGATGTTATACCGCACGTCCTGTCTCCGTTGGTGACTCACTACACAATCAAACTTGTGAAAATGGTCAGGGAAAGAAGCCTGAGGGAAGTTCCGGAACCTGTTTGTTTGGGAGATTTTGTGAAACTTCTCAACGGGCCTCGTGTGCTCTCTCCGCCACGTACCCTGGTTCAATTTCATAAGGCCTTAGTTGGGCCAGTTTTCAGCGACCGATGGGTTTCGATCTTGAAGGGGTTGAACAAGGATCTAGATCCCGATCTTCAAACGGCCATCGCCCATGCTCTCATCACGGTTCACATTATAATCGACTGCCTCCAACACTCGGAACATCTCTTCACAATTGCACGGGAACAACTCCATTTGGAACGCGATCTTTACCGTTCCGATATCGGTAAAGGGTTGCAACCCGACGACAGAAGACGGTCTTTCATCAAAGCTGCCATCTTCATCACCGCCATTCAATCGCAGGTTCAGAACGGATTGCCTGCCATCGAGATGGCTTCAAAAATCTGCAATAGTCCAGATTTTTTCAAGTATATTTTCGACACAGTTTGTTGCGAGGATGCCATCCTAGTAACAGCGATCATTAGCTGTGGGCTTGGAGTCAGCACTTTTGAATGGGCACGAAAGAACCTCAATCCCCGTCGAGTCGACCTTCCTCTCGATGGCAAGACAACTTATATCCTAGCCCTTGTTCCGAAATCAGACGAGAAGCGTGAATTCTTTCTCGCTCGGGCTGGGAACATGAGTTTTCGAATGGGAATGGCAGACGGATTTGCGCGTTGGGCCCTTTTTGCAACGAAGGATGTAATGAGCGGCGAGTTTAGCTTGTGCCTGTTTCCATTGGAACTACGGTTCGGAAAACAGTTTGACAATGGTGAGTGGTTCGTGCCAGGGCCAGTTGGAATGATAGGGACACTGCCAGAATATAAATGTGTGGCTTGGTCGAAGGACCGTTCTTCGTATATAATCGGCGACTTTTAGCCTACTAGACCTTGCTGTTGGGACAGAGTAGGTGCAAAGACTGTATTACTGCATAAACTATAAAGCTAGACACACTGCCCACCACTGCCCATTGCCTAATACCTATCCATTTGTTTCCTAGGCGCGCTACCAGCCCCGGTTTTTTCTCCAGATATGGGCCTGTATTCTGAGCTATGATACATAGGGGTATACGTCCGCGTTCCAGATATGGAATTGCACGGACCTAGAAGCTTTACAGGAAATATCGAATGTCGACACTACTTGCGAGACGCAGGAGGCTTTAGGGCACGTCTTGCACGCCGCCGTCATGCCCGTGTCTCGAAGGAAGGGGGCAAAAGATCCGTGTCGAGGGGCCAGGCTCTTATTGGCATTTTGTTAAGTCTTCGATGTGGCTATGTACTGAATACTGGTTTAGGACGGACGGCCCAGGGGTGGCCGACGAAGACGGCGGTGCTGTTCATCTGTTTTGTATCGCTTGCTAGATGCGATGTTGTGAGATGTGCACGGGTTGGGACTCTCGACCACAAGGCTGATCCACGGCGTATGGCCACTTCCCGCTCAGGAGTCACCTGTGGCCAGTACGCCATGAGCAACTCCAACACCGTTAACTTCGTAGAACACAATCACGCACTATGCGCAGAACGTGCGAGGCGATCTCCAAACTTTGCTTGTCATGATCGAGTTTTGAGTATCATGATATGATGGCCCCACAATCCTACTCTCTGTATGAACAACAGTAACACTTCTCATCTTCTTGGCCTGCTCACAAGTCCCACTATACAGCATCACGTCATCAAACTCATCCGATCTGTTGTACTGTTCTGAGTTCAAGTGTCTTTCTTGCTAGAGCTCGTAACGTTAGTAATGAGAATCCAACTGTTGACCGATGCGAATCTCATGTAAGGTGGATGCCCTGTTCAGCATTATGCAACAACCTGAGTGGTATACTTGGTCTCCTCAGTTATATCTATTCTAACATGTCCTTTAAGTTTTCGCTCTCATAATATCGCTCTGTCAAGCAACAAACAGTCTAAGATCTTCTCACCGGCTTCTGTGGAGTACCATCCGTTCTCTGCGCCAGCCCACCATCACGGATAGCACGTAACTGCCGATAAGTCGTGAGTAATCGCCACCAAAAGGTATATGTATGTGTCATGAAACTAAAGAAAGGGTTCTCAGTACGCGCACGGAGGGCAAACGCGAAGAAAAAATCGAACTTACAGTCGTTGCTTAATCAATGAGCGAGCTTACTGCTCATTCGGCTTGGGAAGGGATCCAAGTCCCAATGCCACATGAATAACCGCATAATAGGTCACTCCTCGTATAAGTATATCCGCAAGTGAGAACGCTGGACCGTCCATGCTGAATAATACCGCAGGAATAGAGGTAATAATATCATTTATGAGCTGGTATATAGCGCGAATAGCAAGGATGGGGCAGATGACCTTGACAATCCGAGAAAGGACCTACTCGAAATGATACATATCAAAAACAAAGAAAGAGGGATGGGGAAGGGCGGGGACTCACATGCTCATCGTACATCGCCCAATCATACTGCGATTCCAACGGCCGCCTATTCGCCCACAGGATGATAGAAGTACCACATATTACAATTGTAGTAACAAGATAGCACGCAATGAAGAGATGGTACAGAGCGTCATAAGCTCGTGTCGCGAGAGGCTCTGGGTCTCCCACATAATAGGTAAGATTTTTCGTTGACCTAATGATGACGCCGGCAATGATACAGACGAACATGAGGAGGAGGAATAGACCCCCCACGCAACGAAGTCCGATAACGAATTGTTTGCTCCTTCGATGTCCATACTGTAATGCCTGGATCGTGCTTCGGTAGTCGAGAAGCACCAACAGTCCGGCATAGAAGAACACATGGACGAGAGTGCCGGTAAAAGTCAACATTGCGAGCGCCGTCTCCAAACTGGTGAACGTCAATGTGGTGTCGTTCACCTGCGCCTGGATTACGGCACCGAGGGAATACATCGCAAGCAATGTGAGCATCCCGAAGATCATGAGGAGGATGAACGGTTTTCTTCGCGGGTAATCTTCTCCTGGCTGTCTCTTGCCCAGTATGACTAATGCCTTCAGTGTTTGAAAGGCCGTAAGCACGCAGAAGATCAGGTAGAATGAGAATGTCGCTGTGTCGATTGAACCGAGGTTGAGAGAGGAGAAGCCTTTGCTACTGCTGCCGCCACCTCCGCCTTTGCCTCCACGTGCGTAGATGTTTGGAGCATTGATGAGGACGAAAAGAGCAAAGATGAGAACGTAGGCATAGGACCTTAGTGAGAGAAGCGATGCTACGGCGGCACGACAACCTGAGATGGATGATAAGAAGAGGATTCCGTGAGTTTAAAACTTTTCTCTGCTTGTATCGATCAGGGACGGCTAAGGGACAAACATCAAGAATATCAGAAGCTAGTCGCAGAGGGTGCTATTCTTGTGTTTCGCGGCAATTTATGCAGTGTTGGGCCTGATCATGAGGTCAAGATGCTTGCAAAATGCGATTTTTTCATTTCCTAACGCACCATTCATAGGCCGAGCTCAACCCTTTCCAAAGCTGTGTCGATGTCGGGCTAGCATTTCAGAGTGAAATTAGTTAAGGTGATGTCAGCTTGCGCAGAGCTCTAGAGATTATGAGTAATAGCCAATGTTCAATGTTCTGATCAAGATTGCTCCACAGTTTGACAGATGGCCTATTGACTCGTTGCGATGCCACACTCACAAGGATTCCAGGAGCGCGGTTCGCGCACAATATTCGAATATTGCGGACAGCTTGAAGGCGCAGGATTCTTCTCTCAACGAGCAAAATACAACGGATTTGTGTTCTGACATGGGCCCATTCGAATCGGAGGAAGCGGCTGTGTCTGGGCTGTGTGGTTGGAGTATACTAATGGTGCGACCCTGGCAGCTGATGTTAATGCGAGAGCTGATTATGGTCAAATGAATACTAGTGTTCGAGTTGTAGGCACATGATGAATATTTCGAGGCGCATCCCTGACCTGAACCCAGCCACATGGTGCAAGTAAAGTGCAGTAGGTCTTTTACTTATCTAGGGGTGAAAATGGTTGAGCAAGGGGACTAAACGGGCAAAGATTCTAAGGACAATATTGCCGAAACAGTTCCCAGCATGTCACTTTCCGCTTCGAAGGTCCCTCACAAAGCCCACATAGCCCTCAAAAGATAAGAACATTCTTGAAAATTCCAAAGAGAGATCTCACCGCACACATAATTAAAAACACAGACTCTGGTAAAGCTCAGAGATGCCACCCACCTTCAATGTGAGAATTCCTGATTTCGTTGAGAATGGGAGAGATCCTTCAAGTCTGTCTGAAGTCTGGAATATCGCGATGATGGAATGGTATGCGGACATGCTGCAGTGGCGGGATTGATGAGGATATCGTATTCCATCGCTGGTACAGGATTGGGATACGGTTCGCAATGCTGGGAATTGTATCAAAGTGCCGTTAGGCCAACAACGAAAAAACCCTAATACTCAATATTATCAGCGAACACATGGTGATCATGACCACAAGCCTGTAAGGTTTCTTCCATTTTGAATGATGTTATTCCGATACACAAGGCAAAGCCCTGAGTTGGCCCTACGCGCTGATTGTACGTTATGACCTACGATGGTCGAGCTTGTAACTTCCTAAAATTTTGTCGATTTATCAGTCCCAAGAAAAATGACCCCTTTCTAATATAGCACGTCAAATCCTGTGTGAACAGATAACCCAGATAATTCAAGTTGGTCCCGGTCCTCTCGCTCGCTTCCTTTGATAATGCCGTTACCATCTCGAACCCTCTGTGGCGGATATCGGGGCCCCATACGGGCCATGAGGTGCGTCGGGCTAATGGGGGCCATTCAGGCTGCACAATCATTCCGAGGCAAGACCATCGATTTCCTTGCTTCGCTTTTAGAACTCCAAGAGAATCAAGTAGTTTTTTGGCCCCGAACCAGCAAACGGGAGAAGGTTTTATTTTCGTTATCCGTCAGTTCCCGAAAGTGTTCAACCTTCTTTGTTATCTGTGGAGTCATAGACTTCACGTCCAATGGACTGGCATTTGTATCCACGACAACAGGCGCAGGCTCTAGAGCCGAGAAGACAACCCTGAGATATACATGTGGCCTGTTACCACGTCGTTGAGAGCAAAAACTCGTGAATCCAATCCTTACATGCAAACTTGAAGGAGTTTGAAAGGAGTCAGCAAGCATTCAACAATTATTTATCAAATTTATCGAATCGTGGGAATCTGAGGCACTCCATTCTCATTGTTTGCGACGATGAAGGCAAGCACGTCGTCCGCGTCGACATCGGTCCCAGTAGCCCACAACGCGCTTCCTCCGCCCTCAGGGATATCAGCTGGTCGATCATCTCGGATCGCACCCCACTCTCACATAAAAGGGCTTGGCCTAACTCCTGAAGGGTTTGCCCACAATGACGGTGCTGGTTTCGTCGGCCAGACGAATGCACGCGAGGTAAGAATCCCGCCTAAATCATACAGCAAATAGTGCTTAGTTGGGGAGTGCAATAGGCTTGTGGTGTAATAGTGGACCTCATCAAGTCACGAAAATTTTCAGGACGTGCGCTGTTGCTTGCTGGGGCACCTGGGACTGGGAAAACTGCGCTGGCGTTGGCAGTAGCACAGGAGCTTGGGGTTAAGGTGCCTTTCTGCCCAATGGTGGGGTCGGAGGTATACAGCACGGAGGTCAAAAAAACAGAGGTGTTGGCCGAGGCATTTCGGAGGGCCATAGGTGAAGTCTTCTCGCCTCCTTTCTCAATCCTTTGTTTCGGTAGTCTTTGGTGCCACAATCCAAGAGGGGGCTTTGTTCGGCACCCAAGTTCTCGGTCTATCTGTTCCTCCTTTCGTCTGGCGTTCTCGATGAGGTGTCTTACGTGCTTGCGTCATCGTCGAGGAAGTTCCCTTTGATAACGATTACACACGTGGTCTTTTCTGTGGTCTTTGACTTGTGGAGCATATCATGACGCGAGCCGTGGATGTTGCATTACTTTTGAGCCGCTTCGGAAACCCGTCGGCTCTAATTTCACGATACCCATATCTGGGCTTCCTCTCTTCTACTGGTATCTGGACCTCGGCTGACTATGCCGGTAATACAGGACTTCGGATCAAGGAGACAAAAGAAGTCTACGAAGGGGAAGTGACAGAGCTAACGCCTACCGAAACCGAGAACCCTCTCAGTGGTTATGGAAAGACGGTCTCACACGTCGTGGTCGGTCTGAAGACGGTTAAGGGCACAAAACAGCTTCGACTGGACCCAACTATCTACGAAGCAATTCTAAAAGAAAAAATCATTGTGGGAGACGTCATCTACATCGAAGCAAACACGGGCGCCGTAAAGGTACTCCTTGCCCTTTCCGATTATTGGTCAGCCCACTAATTTTGTCATCCAGCGCGTCGGTCGCTCAGATGCCTACGCCTCGTCATACGACCTTGAATCAGAGACATACGTGCCTCTTCCAAAAGGAGATGTGCACAAGCGGAAGGAACTCGTGCAGGATGTGACACTTGGGGACCTGGATGCGGCGAATGCGCGGCCGCAGGGCGGGCAGGACATCATGAGCGTGATGGGGAGCCTTGTAAAGAGTGGGCGGACGGAGGTCACGGACAAGCTGCGGAGGGAGGTGAACAAAATCGTCAAGGGCTATGTCGACCAGGGAGTGGCTGAAGTCGTGCCTGGTGTGGTCTTCATTGACGAGGTGAGTCTGTGTTCAAGCTTGACATAAGCGTCCTGACTGATATGCCACGCGGCCCTGGAAGGTACATATGCTAGATATTGAGTGCTTCACGTATCTGAATGCACTACTCGAATCCCCGATGGCGCCAACTGTGATCTTTGCCACCAATCGGGGCAAAGCCCTCGTGCGTGGCACGGATGATATTATTTCGCCTCATGGTGTCCCAGTGGATTTGCTCGATCGGTACGCTTGTCGTTTTTAAGTTTTTGCACTATTTTTAGTCGCGCTTGACACACTCCTGTTCCGTAGATGCATGATCGTCAAAACACAGACCTACACTCGAGGAGAAGTCGCGAAGGTCGTACAGTTGCGTGCTATCGTGGAAGGGCTGAAATTGGGCTCTGGTGTACTAGAAAGATTAGCTGCAGAAGGGGAGAAGTCCTCTTTAAGGTTTGTGCTTTACCTCAGTCAGCCTTCGGATAATCTCTGCTTACGACCTATTTCTCTATCTACGTTTCAATCTATATACAGATATGCTTTGCAGCTGCTTACACCTGCCTCGATCCTCGCTAACCTCTCTGGGCGAGGTGAGATAGAGGTGGAGGATATCGGTGAGATGAATGAGCTGTTTTTAGACGCAAAGACATCGGCGGCGATGATTGGGCAGGGTGGCTTTGATGGAGGGTCAATGTGGTAGGCCGTAGGTTCGCGGGAGACGCTCTTATCTGGATTGCAAACGTGATCAAGCTCAGGTGAGCGCGTTCCTCATGGCGGGAAAAAGCTTATTTTACCTCTACCGAAGACCGAGTGTATATTATATCCTCTGACGTGTGCTCTAGACTAATGGTGTTCCTGATACATTGGTGTGGTCCTGAATTTCGAAGTTTTGGTTGCCGTGCCCTGGAATCTTGGAATACCGGCTGGGAAGACGCAAATTCTCTCATGCACGTGCAATTCCGACCCTACGGCCCTTGTCAATTCATTTGCGATTCGGACTACGAATGGTCGCACTGTGGTTGGCTTGACAGTTTTACGCTCTGTTGGGAGGCATCTGGACGTACGAAGAACTGGGGGCTCGCTTCCAGGATACTCGTGGCTCTCATGATGCCCAATTTGGTCAGATAAAGCCTGGAGCATCTCCTTTTAGGACAGGGCGTACATAGTTGAGTGGTGAGGCCGGTGAGGCCGAAGCCCTAATTTTAGTGATGGCGCTATTCTCAATGCGGTTTGCGCCTATCACTGAGCCTAAATCGTTATTCTACAGAGCCCGTGACATGCCAGTGCCAGCTGCGGGACTTACTAATGGCTATGCCCGCTCCGTCGGTACTACAACCGTAGCTCTTCAGGGTTGGGACCTGCTTCGTTCCGTCCATGTCGGACAACGACAAAGCACTTCTACCTTGTGTCCGGTGGAGATAGATATGTATAAGATGTGCGTGCGGGGGCAGGGAGTGTTCGTTCACATTTTATATTTGTTTGTTCCTTTACTAATGAATTGCGGCGTAGGTGCCTGGAGCCTGGTGGAAATTATGTTGTTTGTTAACAATTTGATCAGCCTCCACCAGCAACCATGTTTATGGAGCAATTCTCATTCAGAGCGACTGTGCAGTGTGCACCTGTACCAAACATGAAAAACTTGGATTTTTCATGTATCCCTTTGTGGCTATGCTCAGGGACAAAACATCCGAAGTCGTCATCGTGCAATATATTATAACATAGCACGATCTACCTTATGGGTTAACATCACGATCTTTCAAGATCTATTGATCACCGATGTGAGCATCAAACTAGACCTATTTGGACATCGCATAACCTGACGTTCGACCCTGCAGAGGTGACACCTGATCAGAAACAGGGTGCCTGCGCTGGAGTCATTGCTCCTTCCGACTACTGTACCATACATATGGCCGTTACTGTACACAGTTTCGATGGTCTTCTCCTGAAAAGTTTCCCATTCTGTTCTTGGATCGAAGCAATTACTCAATGATCTAAACCCTTATCATAGAAGGTTATGCCATTGGGTGAATAATTCGCACCTGTAGATCACTAGGTGAGTTCTCAGGTTTCCTCGATCACAGTGGCGTAGCTTGTTCATCCGAACAGACTTACCCAGTGCCTCTGGGAAAAAATTCCGGTTCGTGGCTTCTTTGCCGTTCTGGAAACTTCAAAAGAATCGGACGACCCTTCTGACTTAGAGTAACCTTTTCCTGATTGTTTTCGTGTTGACAATTTATAATCTGGAACTATAAAGGCCTCCACACTTTCTCGGCATCAATCTTGTTTACCCACATACATTTCCTCCATGCCTGCAACACCTCCCTACATTCTAGAGGACCGCACCGGTGTAAACTCTGCGTCCGACTTCGATGACTTGTATGACCGAATTTTCTTTCGCATCGCGCGGCCGCCGCGACGAACGACGACGATGGTCTATAGCATGAATATCCGAGGGTCACGCCATCGGGATACCTTGCCTTTTCATCAGCAGCCTATAGCCATGCTAGACTTCGCACCAGACGAGTCTTTGGGAAATATTACCTTTGTCCATCACCGTAACAATCTAACAATGCCCATGAACCGATACCTGCGGAAAACTTCTCTTTTCGGGGGGTACGTGACCCGCATAATGACTATTTGATCTATCTAATCTGGAACCCGATGCTAAGGTCCCTGTTGAGAAAATTCATGGCTTCTGATGGAAGGGAGTACAAGTGGGGATATCGCGTCTTTGAAGGACAGGAGTGGTCTGTGAGTGGCTGTAAGAAGCCCATCGAGTTCGAGCTATCTCTAATTTCCTACCACCTACCAAACAGTGTACCACGATGGATAACCTCGTTGTTGCGCACTATGACCTTAAGCCGCCAGACGTGCGGACTTTCGATGTATCTGGGAATAGTCTAACAGTATACCAGCAGTTTTTTCCTCTGACACTTGGTAAGTACCTTCGCCTTGAAGATCTTCTATGGCTAACCCACGCTTGTCTCGATTTACATCAGAAATTCTTGTAACATTGACTATAATGCGCCATATTGCGCAATATCATCTCTGAGGTCTATACCATTGTTCATAATAGTTGGCACGAACAGTAGTTTTGTACACCCTACTCCCATTGAGCTCATGAAACCAAAAGTTAGTGACGGAATGCTGTGGACTGTACGTAGGGTTAGGGTTCAACCGTTTATGATCGACTGCGAGTCTGCGACACACATCGTGTCTTATCACATCGTTCATGAGATGTCGACTCAGCCTTTCGTACAATCTGGAGAGCCCCTCAACGACTTCCTTAGGTCGTTTTGGCAGCGTCAAGTCGATACAGCCGAGCAAGAAACCCCAGATTATCGACACCCAGCTTTGCCCCTCGCCAGAATCAAGAAAGTTATGAAGAGTGACCCAGATGTCAAAGTAAGGCTTCCAACGACTGTCTTTGGACGCAGCCTGAAATGATGCTACGAAAGATGATTGCTGCTGATGGTATGAGTTGCCTACAGTTCTCCTTGACTATGTGTCTCTAACGCTTATCGGGTAGCTCCCATACTCTTCTGCAAAGCTTGCGAAAGTGCGTACCACTCCATTGATGATTGAAATATAGCCTGAAGTAAACGTAAACGCAACGATTAGTATTTATCTCGGAAATAACGGCGCGAGCATTCATTATTGCGGATTCCAACAAACGTCGTACCCTCTCTCGGTCGGACATTGCGAAGGCCCTGAGTAAATCAGACCAGTTCGACTTTCTGATTGACATTGTTCCAAGGGAGGAGTTACCGTTCCCGACGACGTCGAATGGCGCTGGAAAGAAAGGCGGCACATCGACACAGTCAGACCAAGTAAGTGCCATCCTTTGTGCCCTTGAACACATCTGCCACGAATCTTCTTAGCAGGTGGAGAGCACAACTAGAGCTGGGAGTAATGCTGAGAGATCTGAGGTACTAGATCAGGTTAGTCGCCCAGATATCTTCTATTTGGTTCGTGATCCCATAGATCATAGCTCGAAACGCTGTTGAACTCGGGTCCCCCGGAACGAAATACCCTCTCGTGACCTCTGCAGCCCCCTTTCGATCTCGACGTTCTCTACGTACTTACTTATCTAGTCTTGTACATCAAGTCACAAGCTCTCAGTTATTCCCAGGACATATTATGTTTCCTGGCGTTGATTCACGCATTGGGGCGGAAGCAAGTACCAGAAAACAATGCTACCCGTTTTGTATCTCAAGCCCGTCCAATCTCAAGACTGCCAGCTGCCGAAGTCGGTTATTGTTTGTGGCCGTGAGATCGACGTGTATTCGAGATCTCAAAAACCCGTGGGGTTTCTCATGCAAATATGTGCAGGCTCTTCCATCAAAATTCTTACATATCACAGCCGTCGGATTTAAGAATGATGGAAGTTGAGGAAGTGGCATGTTTTTCATAATGGTGTGCTTGTCTCACTGCTCGGATCTTGCGAGGTATCTGATACAGCCCGACACCGAATTGTGCAAAATTCTCTAGCAGCTGTTGAGGGTCCAAGGACCAGAACTTAGCCCAGTATATCCCAGACCAGACATTCGTTCGACAGCTGCTCGTCGAGTTGTTGCTTATAGCATCTCAAGCATGTAAACAGCGGCCTCAAGGACCAAGGACCATTTGCCACATCGTCGCAACGTGTTCTTGAGGAGGATTCTCCCCTTTCACAAGAAGTGGGCAACCCCTTGCCCAGCGTCACACACACGGTTGCTTCAGCGCCCGATATAGGGGTAGGTTTGATCCTGGCAAGTCATACGCACTAGTCAGATTGTGATATCTCAAAAACTTACTCAAAGACCATGAGCGATAAACTACTTCCGAATATTACTAAGTACGTGCTGTGTACAGGCCATTCGATGAATGTCTCCCACGCGTAGCTGAAGGACCCCCGCCACAAAGGGTTCTCGTCGTGGAGGAATCCTACTCCGGTCGGGGCGATCATCTGGACGAGTGTTTTCAAAGTTCCGGTTACAAGGAGATTGGGTCCGTTGCGAGCGCGACAAATGTGTGACAAAGAAGGTCCGTGAGGGCGGAAAGCGTTTATATTTGCCGCGTTACTCTTAAAATTTTACTCAGCACGCTGAAGATTCTCAACCTTCACATATACGTATAGTCAAGTTGGGAGCTAAGAAACGAAGTGTAGGGATTCTAGAGATTAGTTTATTCGCCGTGTCTGTAGGCGTCGAAGAGGCCATCGAGCGAAGCTTCTTGAGATCGATATTAGCACTACTACTATACAATAAATCACCGGGCATGATCAACGACTCGGAGGATGGGTCATGGCTTCTCGTGCCAAGGACACCTTCGGTTAAACGATTAGGTCCAATGGTTAGGATTTGATCCACCGTCACTCACGGGTATGGGTATCGTTTAGACCGCACGAGGAATGTAACCATGGGATTCTAGACGCCTTTAACGTTACTCGCCCGAAGTGTGATCTCCTGGCAATGCCACCAGGGAACCAGGCCTGCATGTCGGCTGCCGGCCCTCCCGTATAAGGGTACTCGTTATCAAGATGTACTATCATTGATGCACTGTAAGCGTACCTTGATCATCCCACAAGGGTGTCGCTCGCTGGTGATTGATTTATCATGCGACTGGCACCAGGGGTGCTCGTGTCAATGAACTTTATTTCGGCCAGTCAGCTCGGATGGATATCACTTTGGGGAAAGTAGCGTATAGCTGCTCCACGGCAAGCAGGGCGATGTCAAAATAAACGAGGCCGGTACATAGCGTGTTGATCTTTGAGCAGGAGTTGCCCCATTTTTCGGTTCAGAGAATCATCGCAACGGTGTAGGACACAACAAGTTCTGATACAAACTTTTCACCGTGACATGCAAACACCACCGTGACTATGAGGTTGTGAGAGGTTGTTCCGTAAACCCGAAGCGATGACAGTTAGGTTCACCCCCCAAAATCGGCCGCCCATATGGCAAGGAAGGGCTGTACATCTCATGGAGGTCAAATATGAAGTCCCCTCGAGACGAGATTAAACATGCCTAACCACGAGGGCGTGCCAAACATGGGGAACGAAAGCACGGGGACATTGCTCCTGAACGTGTACCTTCTCCGTTAAGTCCACCACTTGCCTGATGAAAGATATTGCGTCCGAATGTGCTCATATTCGAAACAACTATTCAAGAGATCGTAGCTCGGTGTAGTGACCAAGTCGAGAACGAGATGCCCCACCTCAGCTGAAGACTCTGGAACATAGATACGCGCAATTTACCCTAACAGTTGGTCACTGACGCGGTGCCGAGAACGGACGGGTTGAGATCAGTCAAGAGCCAGCTGATGATGATGAAGGTAATGAGATAGATGTTACAACGCCTTATGTTCGTGTGCGTCCGTACAGTCGGGGTCGCTTTGAGTGTATTGGATCACATTCACCGCGTTGGCCGCAGTTGTGAGAGAAATTGATTCTGGAACAACGTTGGATAGCGCTAAAGATCACTGGGAAGTTGCAAGTCCAGTGACATTTGTGGAGAGAAAAGCGGGTTGAAAAGCAAATTGACACACTGTACAGGGCCATACACAATAATGCAGATAATAGTCGTATGTGGGATCTGTTATGATCTCCCGTCCGATTGTCCTATGCATCTGTAAACAGCACGTAAGCTGTACATAACAGGAAAGGACACACGTACCTGAATACTTGACATTACGCACGGCCTATGGTTAGCAGTCAACACCGAGAGTCCTGCATCTGATTAAAATGGCTGACTGAAATGAGGGAGCGACAAGGGCTGGTACACCTCGTGTAGTTCATGATGGGTGGATCGTAGATGTTGACCGAGATGTTTCAAACGTCACTTAACACCTGGAAGAAAGGAGAAGCAGAAATACTGAATGCAAATAGAAAAAAGTGATACCTTTGATTCTTCTTGGGTCAAGTGTGCACAATGATCGAAGGGAACTCATGTAAGATTGAGCTTCTGCCGAAAGGCTATGGCTCCATGAATATCCAAACTGAATAGAGCACTTCAGCAAAATCGGTCAAAGTGGAATTGAACGGCCGAAAACAGCTCCACTCCCATGTAGCGCTGGCATGTTCGATCGAAAATGGGGTTCCTTTAATATAAGGAGACGACTTCGTGTCTGAGGAAATGTGTTCCTAGATGCTCCACTGTTCGAGACCGTCGACTTCTGATCATGTCGGTTCTGGTGACTGAAGTGGAGCTTGATCACGAACGAGTCTTTGAATGTGGATAAGTCCATATATATATATACAGGTACGAAACTCAACAGCTCCGCGAACTGGATTAATTGGCTCATTTGTGCCTTCGGCTGTCGCACCGGTTACCGTGTAGTGCAACCCAGCAGGGGACGGACGGATCGCCCACTGAAACTGCAATCGTGGATTCTGTCATTCCAGATCAAATCGCATGGGGTTATGCGATGAGGATGCGTCCGTGCAACTAAGGTGAATTTGGCATTCATAAGCAACTTGAATAAATTGCCCTTACCGCAATAGTCGAGCGGACGTTGCCGGGGTTAATTAAGACTTCTATGCGCATCTGGAATGTAACTTAGTAGACCCTGAAACGGAAGCCACTCCACGAACACATCGTCGAAGGAAGAGAGAAGCCTACTTTTCTCCAATAGGCTGACATGTTGATTGTTACACGACAGCTAGATTCTAGTGTGGCGGCGGCGCACGGAGAAACCTATGCAGCCAGGTTCTTTCTGAAGGACTGTGTCAATGTGCTCTTTTACGACACCATGATGCTTCGCTGAGGGGAAACCGCTCGAAACCACATAGAGAAGTGCGACAGGCAATTGATTGTCTCACACTAACGAATAGAGTTCAGCGCACCAATGGAGGACAATAGAGTATTTCAACTCGGTCGAAACTGCCACTGTGCTACAGTAGCTGTTTTGGTGAATCTGGATTTGCCAGAAGTAGCTGGAGCGAACCGTAGACGCACTCCTGGGCCGGGCTGTCTTGTACGACCTGGCTAACAGAACCAAACTAAGGCCCCGCTCGGTGCCCCGGTTAAGGGCAAAGTTAGGCCAGGTTAGCGTCCAGAATGGCAAGAGCTGGTTAGAGGTGGTTTAGTCACTTGATGGAACAGGTCCGAGTCGGGGAGTGTCAGGTAAGTAATCAAGCGGTGGTGGGAAAGGGTAGGAACGTCAACATGACGCAGCCGATCAACGTCGTCGGCTAACGTTGTGAGCTCATGTTCGCGATGAGCACGACATTTCTTCTATTTTTTTTCCACCCTTGTTATTTCTTGAAAAAAAACAGATATTCCCTTCCTTGTCATGTATCCATACACAATATGATGCCCTTTCCCAGAGTCTTGAAAAGTAAAAATTGAATTGCAAGATATATACTATTACTACTAGTACATTCACACAAAACATAGTTACAGAATGGAGTCACAAAGGGGGTGAAAGAAAAAAACAGAAGAAATGTCGTGCTCATCGCGAACATGAGTTACACGACGTTTAGCCAACGATATTAGCCGACGACGTTGATAGGCTGTGCCACGTTGACGTTCCCATCCTTTGCGACCACCGTTTGACTACTTACCTCTGACTTACCTGACACTCCTCGACCTGTTCCATCAAGTGACTAAACCACCTCTAACCAGCTCTTGCCATTTTGGACGCTAACCTGGCCTAGCTTTGCCCTTAATCGGGGCACCAACCATGCAGGCGGATGTCAAATGAACATTTTGGCAGGCTAGCACTACCAACATGAAATTCATTTCTTTCTTCAAAATTATCATGGAAGACGTGGGCACGCACATGCTTTGATTTCCTCACACACCACTTTAACTTCAGCGACCAGCTCCCTCATCTTTTGCTCTCCACCATCATCCAACAGCTCATAATTCCACCGATCAGCAGGAGCGACGTCAGTCACATACATGGCATCGCGGGAAATTGTAGGCGGGGGCAGTACGTTTGTCTCCTTGTACTCGTACACCGAGAACCGAGTGCCCATCGTGTTAATTCCATACAGTTTCGGAATGACAAGATTCCTACCACTTATGGAGACAAATCGGTCGCGTATCTGCTGGTCTGCCTTTTCGCCAGTACAGATATCGTCAAGATGGGGAAATATTTCATCTCGATGAAGAACACAGGCACGTCCGTTTGCATATGATAATAAAATCGATCGAGCCTAGGGTTATGGGTCCCTTGTACTGAGGAACGATTTGAAAATGTTCTGGGTGAGGAAAGACGTCGGTCGAGAGAGTATTGTATAGTAATTTCATCAGTCGTACAAAAGCGAACGAGGTCAAGCTGTACCGCATTTAAAACTCCGACAGATTTCTCATCGATGGCACCTCGTCTCAACAAACGCCAGCAGCGGGAACTAGAGGAACTAGATGCCCTTGGTGGACCGTCAAATGCTCAGGTTTCCAGCGAAGATGAGGCCCTGATTGTTGCTAAACCGGGAGTAGCAGGCTTTTCCAGTGTGAGGTTTCTGACTTTCCAGTTGCCTCCATTTTTCACGAGGAATCTGCTAGTTTCTTGCTGCGGAAGATGTAGATGAAGGAGAAGAAGTAAGCGAGGTAGGAGAAGGGTTAGTAAAGCCTGCTAAATCACGCAAGGTCGGCTGTTCTGACTCCTAGGTTTGCACGATAAAGCTCAATGATGTGACCGAGTAGAAGAAAAAGAAAAAGAAGTCTCTGGCAGTCGCTGCAGAGCATGAAGTGGAAATTACTCCGAGCAGGCCTCAGAGAAGCAGCACACCTGCGACATCATCTGTCATGAAGAACGAGAAGAAAGCCCTGAAGAAGGCAAAGGCAAAGGAGAAAAAAATCGGTAACGACGAATTGGATCGGGCAATTGCTGAACTTTCATCAAAGTACGTATTCCTGTGTATACGTGTATCTACGACTCATCTCTCAGGTATCCATAGATATCCCGAGCTCCACAAAAGCACTTCCAGTGCACCCGATCCCCGCAGTCTTGCAAACCTCCTCTCTGTTTCTTTGGCACATCTTGATCCTGAGGCCGAGATGCGCAAATTCTTCGGGTCCAGGGTAATCCAAGCCAGCAAATCCAAACCGAGCTCTTCCGGGCCCTCAACGTCACGCAGGCAGGCAAACGCCGCGGCTCAACGCTCGAACCTCACTCGTCCGCAGCCGACGTGGTGGGATGCCAACCAGCGCGAGGGGCTATCCATGCGTTCGTTGACGCAAGAGGAGAAGCAGAATACGCTGCTTAGTCTGGAAGGAATCGTGGACGAGAGGTGGTGGACGGTGGAGTATAGTAAGCGATACAAAAGCGTCACAAAGGCGTTTATGCAGGCTGTTATGGCCGGAGGTGAGGACGATTTTTTGCTATTCGGGGAATGAAACATTTGTTAACGACAATTTACTTTATTAGATCCACAAGTGTTCTTGGACCTCCTAAAGAAACTCCCATGGCACGCAGACACCCTTCTCCAACTCTCCGAGGTGTATCGCCACCGCGAAGGTACTTTTTCGCTCTACACTACGTAGCTAAACTAACCTCCTTGCCTCAGAATATGCCCAAGCCGTGGATTTCGTAGACCGCGCCCTCTTTACTTACGAGCGCTCCTTCTTGGGCACCTTCACCTTCACCACGGGAACGAACCGCCTCGATTTTAACCATGTCGAGAATAGGCCGTTCTTCCTCGCTATTCACCGGCAAGTCACGTACGTACTTTTTCTTTCTTGTTCACACAAAACTTATATTTTATTCATTCATCAGGGATCTTCAGCGCCGCGGCTGCGTGCGCACCGCGTTCGAGTTTGCAAGGTTACTGTATGCGCTAGACCCATGGGAAGATCCACATGGGGCGTTGCTGCACCTGGATCTCTTGGCACTGAAGGCGGGGATGGGTTCGTGGTTGCTGGAGGTGTATGACTGGTTTGCCCAGGGCCGGGAGCGGCATCAGACGGAGAGGATGGGCGGAAGAATGGATCCGAGTGTGCTTCCTGGGTGGGCATATGCGCGGGCGCTGGCTCTGAGGATGGGAGAGGACACACAGAAGGATGACGTAAGTGTTGCACTTTTCTTCTGGGTTTTCGGGATAATAAAGGTATATTCAGGAACATGGAGAGAGCACGAAGGCGTTGAAGGATGCTATATTGGCGTTCCCGTCTGTGGTCCCCCTGCTAGCAGACAAACTTGATCTATCTATCTCTGCAACCATCAGGGGCCATCGCGATTTCAGGATCGAAACTGACGCAAGGTAGTTCCAACATCCATTTTCACACCCCCAAGTACCTACTGACAAAGGTGAATATTCAGCTCCCTATCCTCGTCCGACGCCGCTCTGCATCTTCTTTCACACCTCTATGTTCAACGTTCTTCCTCGATCTGGAAAGAGCCCGCGCACTCTTCATGGTTCCTACAGACCCTCAGTGCCCTCTTTCCCTCCACACTCCCTCCTTCTCTTCTCAAAACTGCCCAACGTGCCGCCTTCCTCTCTCTCTTCGCACACCCCGTACCTCAGACCTCTGTGCATCGCCACATCCTCGTCCTGGAATCGGCTTGCCGTCGCCTATTCGCCTTTATTCCCCGGGGAACACTCGAAAACGTGACAGCGAGCGGTGCGTTGGCTTGCGATCCGCTGCCGCCGGTAACGGCTGTGAGCAGGTACGATGAAACCTTCTTTGAAGGGGTGGAGGATGTATGGGCCATGGGTGGAAGGAGGTCGCGGACGAGGGGGCAACGGGTGCAGGATGAGAGACAACTTGCGGAAGTGATTCCGGATGCGGCAGTCAGGCGGCAGCTACAGGTTCGTAGGATTCCTCAGTTTGGAGTGTACTGACGGGCATGTTTCTTTTTGGTAGGATTTCTTCGATGCGAATCCCGAGTTTGCGATTCAATTTCCGGGGGGAGTATTGCAGTTTGCACAGGCGGTAGGGGAGATGCCAGAGGGGATTTTGGAGGATATGATGGCGATGCAACTGGCTCAGGGCGGGGGCGAGGGCGAGGGACCACAGGCACCAGCAGGTGGTATGCCCGGGCAGATGCCTGGCTTTGAATTCCTGCAGGAAGATGTGCCGGGGGAGTTTGTTAGGAGAGAATTGCAACAGCTGGTGGAGCATGAGCTTGATGCTGGGAATGAGGAAGACGAGGAAGACGAGGACGACGAGGACGAAGATGAAGATGTCTCAGTGAGTTTTGCTTGTGTGGGGTCTGAAATGTTGTTGAAGATTCTTCAGCCAATGCCACGTGCTTTGAGGAACCTCATTGGGAGGTTCTGGCGTAGAGCATCCGTGCAGGATGATACCTCAGATGAGGATGAGGAGGATAGACACCTTGTTGACGATAACAGCGTTGATTGAATGCCCCCGTCCTACTACGATGACATCGACATCGACGACTTCTCAAAATCAAGATCTTTTATAAGCCCTAGTCATTTCTTTTCCATCCAGGTTATGTCACACTTGCCCGTGCGAGCGGTCCCATCAAGCCTGTATTGAGGTACCTTGCTGCTGCCATCATGGTATACTTATGTATACATATGGAATTCCTCCGTCGGGCTTCACCTGCCGAAGCCGCACGCGTGCCCTAAGGGATCATTGCAGTCCTGGGAAACTTTTTCTAGCACTTGACGCCACGCCTGGCTCTAACTGACAGTCGCCGAAATGACGGCGAAAACATCTGCGGACATCAACCTACTGAAATTCCAGATTTAAAAGTCCAATACCCATGTGCATTCTAAAGCCCTTGCAGCATCCCCTCTTCACCACGAGTCGCATCCATTAAGCGGCCGCCAGGTACCTCTTTGCACCCGAGAGACGGTCTCCCTTCTTCTCTCAAAAATCCATCTCCGTCCACGTACAGCGACAGATACACTCTGGGTTCCTGTACTATATCATCTACGACAAGCTTCAACCATTCCAGTACAGGTTTGGTTGTCCATCTCTCAACATAGCCAGGCCCAGCCTGAAACCATCCGAGATGTCCACCTGCCTTTGTGAGGCACATGACGACCAAACCATTACCAGCACTATCCATAGGTGCGCTTCGCACCACCGGATCATCTCCAGCATTGATAGTGAGAAACGGGACAGTAAGATCCTTGATAACATTATGGCTGGATCCCCACCGATAATAATCATGGGCTGTGGCAAAAGGAAAGGGCGGTGTGCCTCCTCCTGCGACTCGTGTGAACGTGTCGTCGAATTTCTCCAACGTGGGGCTGTCAAGAGCTAATGCGAGAGGCACGGCTTTGGCTATGCGGTGGTCGGGATCTGCAGAGAGTGGCTCCTGGTGTCGCTTCACCAGATTCAAGAGATTCCCGCCAAGAGCTTTCGAGTAAACATGTTTTCCCATGAGTGTGCTCAATAAACTGCAGGAATAATTGCATTAAGCATAAGAAACGCGTTCGTCCATTATACAGATCTTTCTCGCAACTCACGCAACATTGTTTTTCTCCAAATCCCAAGGCTATATTTCCAGCGTCAGATCATAGTTTGGAAATAATATATTCACTTACACAACCGAGAGCACAGCCTGATAAAAGTCTTGTCTGGGCACCTTCTTCAGCAATATATTTCGTCATCACATTTGCACCCAATGAAAACCCGAGGCCATGAAGAGGGGCCTTGGGATATAGATGTGTAATATATAACACTGCCTGTCTTAAATCATCTGTGGTACCAGCCGAATATAGTTGCTGACTGGTGATAGGAACACCCGCACCTAAAAGGTTTGGATTGAGAGCAAGGACACCGTGTTGCACAATTATACCTTACACCCTCGGAAATTGACGACAACCGCACGATAACCAAAACCTCCTTCCTCAACGGGAGCACATGTCCGATGCAAAATTGCTCTGATGTAAGGTTCGTACGAGCCTTTTCATGAGATCCCATGCGGGAGTGTGTATAAACATTGACATTGCATGGGGCAATCTCGTTCTTACCTCCGGTCAAACCATGTTGAATGACGATAATTGGGGCATCGTCCTTCAGTTGGGGAGTGTTCACGGGTGCGAAGTCAAGTCCTCTGAAGGACGATCAGAAAGGACACCAATTAGAAAAGGGGAAATCTCACAGAGTTCCGCCATCTAATAGGCGAAGATACCTCCTGATCAAGCAACACCTGGATCGGTCCCTATTGACGGAGATGGTAAACAGAAATCATTCACCTTTCGTACCACATCTGATCCACCTTCGAAAAATTACCAAACACACAGTATAGGGTTTGTAAGTGTCCACTTCAAGGTTGATGTCGGTGGAAGTTCTTCGAGTTGTTGACAGGATTGTGACGCACTTGAAGAGATACCACAGAGGCTGAAATTTGGTGAATAGACTCGGACATCTCGACTCCACAAGCTCTCGCAAGTTTTTGTGTTCAATCCCACGATCGTTCGAATCCGAATCGTAGTCCCGCTGTCCTTTTCGGACGGCGATCACAGTGGGCTTAGGAGGAAAATGAAATCTAGGTATTCGATCTTCCGACACGATGGTGAGCGCCGCACCCGCAATGCTGAGTCCAACGATGCCAAAGTGCAAGTCCATGTTGGATTCTGATGGTATAAAGAGGCAGTTGCATGCATCGAAAGCCATTGCAGTGATGGACTATATGTAACTAGTTGCGTGCTATCTGTTTGATTATGATATTGATGGAACACACGTACTAAACTAGTTGCATGCGATTGCATTGCCGCGTGAGGATCATCGTCACCGGTCACCGGTCACCGGTCACCATCACCACTCAAACTGCCAATCTCTGTCCAGGTTTGGCAAAACAGTCCCATCTCATCGTCGATCGGGTTATAGTATGCAAAGACCAAGAGTGAACTACATAGTGACGTGGCATGGATATAAAATTACGGAAAAATCTTCAGGGTTTCTGCGGCGAGTCCATTATCGGTCTTGCGTCCGCACCCTTCTCCTCTGATATAACTTGAGTCTGAATGTCAGCCCCCGCTCCACCCCCGTTTTCGCCAGTTGCATGATGCGGCGCACCACCCACCACGGAATAGCGTAACGACTTGCTAAGTTAACACCCGCCGGTCCCAGTCCACCCTGCGCTGGAACTCTTGGACTGTGATTTGTTGGTGTCCAGGTTTGCCGTAAGTCCCATCTCGTCGTCGATCGGGGCTATAGTCATAAAAGGTGGCATAGTTGTGAAATTACGGAAAAATCTTCAGGGTTTCTGCAGTGAGTCCATTATCGGCCCTGCCTCTATACCCTTCTCCGTTATCTGAATGTCAGCCCCTGCTCCACCCCCGTCTTCGCCAATGAGATGATTTGCGGTGCCGCCCCCACCATGGAGTAGCGTAACGCCTGGTGAGGGTAACACCGCCGGTCCCAGTCCACCCTGCACTGGAGCTTGAACTTGAACTGCGATTTGATGGCTTCGATGTGCATTCTTTGCAGATGGCCTCCCCTCAAACCTCCTCACAAACTCGCCCCAGCACGCCCTCTCGTCGCTGCCCATCGCCTCAAACTGTTCGCGAAGTGGGCCCTGTGCTTTCCTCCACACCCCTCGATGCCGGCAGACAGTACTCTTCACATATCGGCTACCAAATACGCGCTCGAATGCGGCGCGCTGCGTCAGAGAAGCACCAGTCGGCGATTGTGCAATTAATATGTCCATGGCGTGGAAGCCTGCAGTCAGTTCCGATACTGTATAATCATTCGGCCAGCGCTTGAGTGGTGGGTGTGGGTGATAGGGAATGGTAGTCACCGCTGATTGCGGGTTTGATAGATATTGGGGTAGAACTGAAGACTGTGGGACGTAAAACGGAGGCTGGTGGTTTGCGTAGGTATTGTGTTGCGGCGTAGGCGGATTGGAGGTGTTGGGTATCGGAAAATTAGGATCATCGGCGTCGTTGAAAGGCTGTGCTGAGGAAGACGCTGTGGCCTGCGAGCTTTCAAGTATGGAAGATGAGGATGGTAGGCCAGAGGGAGGATTCGTGTAATAGTCGTTCGGAATATGAATTTTTGCAGCGGGCGTAGGTGACTCGGGTGCAGAACGCTTGAATGTTCCCTTTCTTGCTGCATCCGTCCCAGCCAACTTAGGAGACAAATCGGGAGACTTTCTGTGCGTTACCTGTGACTGCACTTCTTCAGACAGGCTGAGGCAGTCAGTCTCGGCCATACTTTCGAACAAGCTCTTGCGAATGCGGTACAACAGCCTCTGCTGGCTCTCAACGACACGCACGGTGCTGATTGTGTGTTGTTCCCATTTTCCTGATCGTGGGTCATAGGTATCGAGGTAGGATCCTGCCGTCAATCCAAGGTCATTTACCAGGGATGCAAGGCGTAGTATTTGGAAGTAGGGAAAGGTTGGGATCATGTGCTGCAGTCGAATTGGTTCCAATCCCGCCTGTTGTAAAGGATCCAGTAAGATCTCCTGGTATATTTGCGAGAGCTTACCTTGTACCAAATAATGATGGTTACGGTTCGATTAAACTCCTCCACTTGTCGTTGCATATCCTAGTTATAAAGAAATCAAAGTTAGATCACGGCAGTGCCGTCGCAAGATTAATGGTTGGCGACCAGATTTGGACTGATCTCGGCTGAGATACGATTCATTTGTTGTTCTGCAGTGACCACTTTGAGCATGTCGTGCAGAGAACTCTGACTCGACGGTGTCGGCGGCATGGTTGCATTGTAAACAATACCGTTGTTCATGGCTCTGATTTTTGGCGCCAGAAGGTGGATCCAGAGAAAACATATCTATGGTTGATTTTCAGTGTAAGAGATCGAGAAGGGATTCTCACTGAACGTGGACGTCGGTCTCTGAACCCTAGTGGTATACGGTGGACGATGAGAATGAAAAAGATTCGGCGGGACCCAGAAGGTCCGTCGTGCGAGTCCGCAGACACAACTTGACCAAACAATATTGGTCCTAAAGAATCGGGCTGAGCGATTTTACGTCCCGCTCAAGTCCCTCTACTTAGGCTCTTCCTCTTCCATGGATTTAACATTTAGGGAGCTCAAGGCGGGTATAATATACTCGTGCTTTACAAAATCACATTACTAGTATGCATGCAGCTCGAGTTGTAGTACAGAGGAGAGCGAAAACATAGGTCATCAACAAGGGGGCGGAACAGAAATCCTGGACCTTATTACCCAGGGGTAACCCCTGTCATGCCTTAGTCCTTGATCACTATGAAATGGTGGATGACTTATTGACAACTCAGAACCCTCTGTTGACATCCAATATCCTGGTCTGTAGATTGGAACTAGGATGAATCTCTGGTTACTCAGTCGGTATACGAGAATGAAAGGTCCATCGCGCGACACACCCTGACCAAACACTGGCAATAGTGGTCCTGAACTCGAGCTGATTCTATCACGCCCGAGCCCCACTTTACCTCCACTTAAGTAGGCTCTTTCTGTTCATGGATTTCACATTTAGGGAGCTTAAACAGAGTATATCTAATCCAAATACACTCGAACTTTACAAAATCACATAGTAGCTCGTACTTAAATAGTACATACGTCAGAATGGGGGTGCGGGTCATCGATGGAGTCGGTCAGTAGGGAGGGAACCCACTTCATTCAACACGTCTGACGATCAACGGTACTCGAGGTCCATCCTCACCAGCCACCTTCGGACGTTCCAAGATAGACCGGTGGCTCCCA
>QFEU01001127.1:0-12651 GCA_003316345.1 Tricholoma terreum | reverse complement strand
AGTATGTTGATAGTATTGTAGCAGTAGTTTGAAGGCAAATTGGAAAAAAACATTGCCCAAATGTATCATACAGCCTGCTGGGTAAGGTAGAAGTACTGAAGTATTTACTCTTCAATACTATCAAAATATTGATTGTGAGGTATATGGTAAGTATGTGACCAGTGTCACATAATACTGTCAGAATACCTCAAAAGAAATATGCAAGAAGCATTATGAAACTTGCCAGTACAAACTTGCTGGTAGAAGCCTAAAAGCTGCCAAGTTGCAAAGTTGTGAGTTTCAAGATACATAGCAAACTCAGGAGTTACAAGCGACTTGTGAGTTTCAGGCTTACAGGATACAAAGTTGTGAGTTACAAAGTTGTGAGTTTCAAGATACATAGCAAACTCGGGAGTTACAACTGTGTAATTGCAAGGTGCAAATTTGTGAGGTGCAAACTTGCAAATGTCAAACTTCCCAGATGTAGACTTGCAACCTGAAAACCGGTGTGGAAGTGGAAGTAGACACACCTGTCGACTTCCCACTTCTGAGGCATTTCCCATGAGATCCTCAATATGGTCAAGTACTTCTGGGTTTTTGTATATTTTATCTTTCTCATTCATTCTTCACATGGTCATATCACTGATATTCCTTTTACTTGGTTCCGAGCTACAGGAAGACCAACTCAACCCACCAGATGACCTACCCATGCACTCGACATGCCTATATCACAGATTCGGTGTGGCTCTCATTTCGGCGACCATTTCATCAAATACCTTGCTCTCGGCTCGAAGGATTGTCTTCTGGTTTTGGTTTTTTTTTATTTCCTACAAATACTTTTGCCTTCTCAATGCGCTTTTCCTCAAGATACAAGATCCTGACACATTTACCTTTCCACGGCTAGTCAATATCCGACTTGAAGGGCTGATTGTGCAGAAGAGTAGGGTCGAGGGCTGTCTTCTGGTGGTGCTCCGCGCTTGTCTGGGGTCCGAGTGACATTGCATCAATAGAGCACCCCGAGGATGGTCTGCTCCCCGAGCCATTCCTGTACACTGAAGCCCAACAATGAGGACTTGACAACCCGGACCGACAATCGTTCGACGCGCGACATCATCAAGATTTCTATTTTTACCAGTACATCCTTTCTCATGCATTCTCTTTCTTTTTTACTTTAGTTTTCATTTCACTTGTTCTGATTGGTGCAAGAGTATGCACACAATCATGTGTTAAATGCCTGTCATCCGCTTCTTTGTATAAAAGGTGTCCTCCCACCTCTTGAAGAAAAACACACTTCTTCCCCCCCTCTTTTCTCACTCTCTGTAAGAATCTCTCACAACAACCAAGTCCCCTCAAGTTGGCTGCACACCACGGTGCAGTCCTAATGATAAGTTCTCAAGTTTATACGTTTACGGGGCATTATGGCCCATCTTCTTAGTTATTCCCATTCTCGCACTCGCATGCTTTGATATCCAGGCCACGCCAACGAGCAACTCTGATCACTGAGCACCATCAGGCTCGAACTTTCTCTCTGTTGACTCGTCTTCATTATTTTCTCACATGTTCTGATCCTTATTGGATACAATCACAACGACCATTTCCCAAACACGTCTGCTTGTTCCAAGTTTTCCATTCCCTTCGAAAATCTCCAGTTTCATTCCCATTCTCTGTCTACGACACTTTTCATGCGTCTTCCACATGTTTTCCCCTTTTATACTTACCCCGTTTGCTGTGACAGGATGACCTGGTTCAACGAACCACCGGCAGACCAATTACCCCTCCACACTGGTGACTCTTGTAAGTTTGCAACTTGGAAGTTTACATCTTGTAAGTTTGCAACTTGGAAGTTTACATCTTGTAAGTCTGCAACTTGCAAGTTTACATCTTCTAAGTTAGTTTGCAACTTGCAAGTTTACATCTTGTAAGTTTGCAACATACAAGTTTACAATATATTATTTTTTAAACCATATCATAATATATTCGTATCATATCAGTGCAGTTGAGCCCAATATCTATTGGTAGAGTAATTGTAGTATATGGTATGCAATCCGTACCCACAACTAACCGCACCACAACCACACTATGAGAGAACACGAGCACCGTCGAGATAATTGATGTCTGACCTGAAACCTTGCATCAGCAAAAATGTCAGATCAATCCATAGCCTAGTACACCTGAGATGGTATCACTAGCCTCCCAGGTGCTATGCAAGGCACTATACCAGCTAGTAGCAGCATTGCATAGTTTTACTAGGTCAGGTAGGCCTACACTAGGTGTCAATAGGCTAGTAGGTGCTATGCAAGAGAACAATAGCCTCGTACATGCTACGCAAAGCAATTGCATCAAATTATGTACGCTACATGCAGCGCTACAAATCTCCAAAGCCCAGGTCTCCTGCATCCCCATATGCACCCTCACCATCCTCTGCCCCAAGCATATCATCGTCACCAATAAAAAATTCCATGTCCTCATCATTGTCCATCCAGCCTGATTCATCCTCATCGTCACCTATTAGGTTATCATATCCATAGTTGAGTTCCTCTTCCTGATTGAGCTGGGTCTCACTAGTGTCTTGCCCATTATCGGTGGCTGCATTATCTTGACCGTCCTGTCTGTTGATCTCTTGGTCTTCCACTTGATCCACTATTGTTGTGTCACAGTCGTTTGGCTGATGTGCATTTGCCTTCTCCACATGGTCGCAGTCATCCAGGGGGTGGTTTGTAGCATCCCATGTCGGTTTGTGACCAACACCTCCCCTACAGAATTGCATGATCATATCACAGTTGACAAACCTATTGAATAGATTAGCATGACAACCGAAAATGGCTAATGTAACTTACATTTCCACACAATAAAACTGCCAATCCTTATCTCCATTGGTTGTCATCCATGCAATGGAATTAGGCTGTAGTAAATCACCAGTATGACCATGATTGAATGCAGGGATTAGGTGGACACTTAGGGCACAGCAGGGGTAACCCTCAGGTAAATTTGGTGGTACCCGTACCTGTACCCATGAACGCTGTACCCCTTTGGGTAAGGGTACGGTGTCTCCCATGGTGTTTCACGGGTTACCCACGAGATTGATGGGTTTACTCGAAACCCACGGGTTAGTACCGTGGGTTTCCAAGTGCGTAGTCTACAATATAGATATACATTATATATTATAATTATACAATTTGCTATAGAAAGGGCACCCCATCTGCTCACATTTGGGGTGAGGGTGGGGTAGTGGTGGCCATTGTAGGATGAGATGAACCCCCCACTCGCGTTTGAGGCGATGGGGGGGTGGTGATGGCTGTCAGTGGACAAGATGAAGCCCCTTCTCGCATTTGAGGTGATTGAGGGGCAGTGGTGGCTGTTGGTGGACAAGACAAAGCCCCTCCTCGCATTTGAGGCGACGGAGGGGCAGTGGTGGCTGTCAGTGGATGAGACAAAGCCCCTCCTCGCGTTTGAGGCAACAGAGGGGCAGTGGTGGCTATCAGTGGATGAGACGAGGCCCCTCCTTGCATTTGAGGCAACGGAGGGGCGGTGGTAGCTGTTGGTGGATGAGACAAAGCCCCTCCTCACATTTGAGGCAATGGAGGGGGGGTGGTAGCCGAAGTCACCTAGAACAGAGTCAAGAACCTCTCTGCTCGCATTTGCAGCAAGGGAGGGGCCTACTAGTCACCTAGAATGATGGGAGAAAAACAAAAATGGTGAATCAAGTTCAATCAACAAGGTCATATGATCATTGATCACTCACCTGACCTGAAGTTCGGATACCCATAAACCCGTGACATAAGCGTATGGTGTTGTGTGGGTATGGCCATCTGAAACCTAGACCTGTACCTGAGTGTACCTGTGACCACATTATCACGGTGTTACCCATACCCATGCCATGCCTTAACTGAGAACCATGGTCAGGTGGGTCTTCAGGTTCCACAATTTTTAGAGGACATATCGGAGGTGGTTGGGGTGAAAGCTCATCACAGTAACATTTCGGCATACAAATAGCATGAAATGGACGTCCAGAGGGTTGTAGTTGTGGTGGAGGAGTGGGATCTCTCTGCTTAACATGCCAAGAGACCATTATTGTCAACCATGAAATTTATACATGGCAATGTGCTACTCACCGGTGTGTCTACTTCAAATTCAACTTCGCATTCCTGTGCTGACTCTTCCTCTCCCTCTATTTCTAGCTTTTCTGCCTGAGAATTCTTAACTGGATCAACTCCAAGTCTCCGATGTTTTCTTGATGATTCTCCAAGTTGTAGATCCCTTTGTTCAAGAATTTTTTTTGAAAAGGCCGCGATCTTATGTTGGCAGTATCGTTTGTGCGTGGATAGACTGCCATGAGTAGAGAATGTCTTCTTGCATCCAGGACAGCCATGATAGATAACAGATCAAACTTGTGATGTAGAGAGCTGTGATATGAGCAAGTTCAGTGTAACACATTGACACGAAGGTCATGTGACTTGATATGATACTTGATCAACAATTCTTTCAACACCTCCTTCTTGTCTCCCACTACCATGCCATCCAAACCGGAGTCTTTGTCTTCCCATACTCGTATGATAATCAAGCTTTTGAAGCTGGGGCGAATCCCAAAGTCCAGGTCCGTTATCTCTGATGTGAATTACAAAATGATGACTGATAAGAGATTATCAGTAATGATCCTATGAAAGCATATGTATATGTTGCCAAGTGGATTGTGCATGGAAGGCATACATTTATCAGCATATCATGGATCTTTATGCTGGTCTCTCCGAGGAGCTTGGCCTAGATGAGCATGAGCAAGTGCAAGTCTGGCACTAGCATTGTGCATATACAGTCGTGGACAAACAAACACAACAAAAAATTTGGTCGGATTATGGACACTGGCTCACATGTCAGATTGTCCGTTTTAATGCATGAACGATGTATTTAGGTCCTATTGAGTTGATTTGCACGAGCCAATTTCCCATAGCTATCGAAATGAAAATTTTGGCCGGACACAAAATCATGTCCAAAAATCTCGGGACATAGCGCAATCGACGCCCTTCGAAGAGCTGAAGCTGAATTCGACAAGAGTGAACCAAAATATTGTGTTCCTGGGACAGAAAGAAATGATTATTTTTTACCTAAAATAGTAATTTGATTTGTCAGCTCACCTACCTGTTTTCTTCGCCTTCCTTTGGTACTCCTGCAGCCCTATTTTGAGCTTTTAGGGACTTTTGGATTTTGTTTTGGACACATTCAATTGACTTACTGAGGTGATAGCAGCTTATCTTGCCTTGTATTAACTGACTGTGGTCAATACAACCAGCACTATCACAGTGCTAAGGTTTCTCGTGGAAAAATGCTCTAAGTATGTTTATCAACGCACTTTTAATATCCTGGATTCAAAACTGAAGTCACTGTGGCCAAGGAATTTTGCATTCATGAGATATTGACACCATACCCCTTGAGCACTTTAGCTGAGCTTAGGTAATGAAGTCAAATGCAATATATTTGATTTTCGACGCGACTCTGACACCTGTTTGACGTGATAACATCATACCAACGACTTGTTTCAATGGCATATATGTGATGGCCTGACTAAAGAAGGTGATCTGGTTGCCCAAACCCAGCCAAAATCCCTCAAATCCTTGAAAAACTATGTCCAAAAATTTGGCCACCCAAAATACTCATGGGAAAACCTTCAGAGGTATGTTTTTAGATGTATTTTGACTGCCTGAATCTGAATCTGAAATCAGTTTTCTCTCAATTTTTCACATTCATGAGATATCAAAATTGTCGTGTTTGTTTGTCCGCGACTGTACTCGAATACTGACTGATAGCCATGTTTAGCATCACTGATCAAGAACTGCAAGTGTTCGATGCTATAGCAGAGAAGCTGCCAAATTTTGAGGGCCTCTTGTTGGAGTTTCATAAGGATCCAATGCTATTGGAGTTATTTGTTGCAAAGGTGAGTGACTAGATGTATACCAAATCACATCAAAATGAAGACCATTCATACAGATGAGTGCAGCTGCAAGCACAGCACATCAAGAGAATATGGGAAGCATCAGATACGATGCCCTCACATACATATGTCACGATAATGAAGTCCTCGATCCTCTGATCACGAAGGACCTAGCCAAGTCTTCCTGCAGGTTTAACCATGTGTCTACAGCATGGCTTTTATGTCCAATGAAAATGTTGGAGAAGTTCAAGGTGGACCCAATATAAGCTTTTGATGATCCTTTTCCCTCATTATATGGTTGCTTTCTTCTCTTACAGATCATTTATGACAAGGGTCAATGACAGCCAGATTGAAATCAAGGCATCAAAATGGCCATCCTTTATGTATGATGAAGACGAGTATGACAAGAAGTGACCTGAAAAAGGACTATTCAAAGGTTATTTTCTCCTTTGTGTGAATGTATTTGATTCTGAAGTCTAAGCTTATTTAACCTAATCACCCTCGAGCCAGGTCTATTGACATATTTTCACAGGCCCCTCATCTGCTAATGCAAAACACACTCAAGCCTCAAAACCTTCAAAGTGCAACTTCACGGCCTCACTGAGGTGACAGCATGCACAATCAGATACACGGCAGTTCAAGTGAGTTGTCCATCTTTCACTAAGAACAAATCAAGTGATCAGTTGTGCTTAGGCTCAGTTTACACTTTGTCCACTCGAGAAATGGACTCAGTACAATGGAGACTTTGACCAGGAGGCACAGTCTGGGAGGCTCATGGGCCTAGCCATCCAGGCACCCCTTGCTAGTCCTTGAATAGCCATGCTTTGTGTGGACATTTTTGCTGATGCTTTCTTCAGCCACTCCTTGACAACAATTGTTTTCGAGGCAGACACTGCTGTTAAAGAGGAGCTGTTAAAGAGGAGCACATGTTGGAAAGTGTGTGTTTACTACTTGAGAATAGGTGCTCAACTGCAATGCTGACACCTGGAATTGCTAGAATTTCGTGAGCAATGTGGGCAAGGACTGGGTAGTTGGTGGCGTTGGTCTGCATAAAGTTAGCCAGTAGGAAGCCCTAGAACACCAATGAATTTACCTTCCACCATCTCAGAGCATCACCATCAAGGCACAGGTTTGTTCCACTAAAATAGGCCTCAAGTTCTGTAATGGCTGGTTTCTGCTGTGTATGAGGTGATATGTTTCGGACAGCATCTAGAAAAACAGATGCCGCCAGGGGCAGTTTTGGCACAGACAATTCTAGCACTTGGGACTCTTCTTCGTAAACATTGTAGAGATGTTCAAGAACCAAACAAGCCTGGTTAGCAATCAACATGTCCCATTTGGACATGTCCTCAAAATATGTTGAGGCGGATGGATGAGTGTAATACTGGAAAATCAGTAACCAGTGGTGCATTACACAAACGACTCACTCACCAGCACCAAGAAGGGGATAGTCACTAACTAAAGCCTTTTCCAGGTGAATGTCGATCGTTTTGAGGCCACAGTTCAGGGCAGTTTTGAGCCCTTGGTACTTCATTCCAGACTTGTCCTTGACGAGATCAGGATCATTGAGTGCCTTCTGGAGATGTTGCTGTATCATCTTGAAGAGTGGAAGCACTTTGCTGATGGTAGGAACCTTTGTCTGCGAGAATTCCAAAGTCATGTCCTGGAATACCTTCATGGTGAAATTGTGAGATCTATGATGACGAGAATCAGTATACAACTCACCTTGAGTACCCTGCACAACTTTCTAACGTTTCCCATTCGTCGGGACTCAGTTGCCACTTCTTCTGTCGATGTCTCACAACCATTCTGACCTTTCCCACAGCATACTAGTCCACTGCATCGATCCACTGATTGATAGCCTATACACAATATTAGGTTTCGAGAAATGATGTACTATATACAGCGCACTGGTTTTAAATTGATCCCATGCAGAATTTCAGCATATGTAGTGTTCAAGCAAATCTTCATGCCATGGATGGGGACAAGGTGTTGATGTTTTGGTGCACAAACATTCCAAATGAGTTGATGTATCTTCTTGCATTTGACTTCAGACTGAAGGATGTTGACAACGATGGTGTGAAGCTGGGTACAACAGAAGGTCAATAAATGTTAATGGGCATCACATTCTGTTCATACAAACCTTGTCTACACATGACAACACCTTTTGTTTCCATTTTTGCTTCACTGGCTGATTGACACCATGATCACCTGTCTCCTCATTATCATCCACCCAGTTGTCTTCATCATCCTCCCTGCCCTCATCACCAGTGGAACCCTCACTCAAACTTTCCTAATCACCATCTGCCTCTTCGTCATTTCCACCACCCTTTAACTCTGCTTCCGTGATCTTCATCTCTTTGATGACTTCTGGATTGTTGTCTGGAGAATGAATGATAGGAAATGCACAGGCCCTATTGTAGTAATTGTCGACATCAGGATCATCAGCACAGCCAAGCCCATAGTAGATCACTCTGATATGCTGCTCAGTAAATATCTAGCCCAGAAAGTTGACTCAGATGAGTGTACTCACTGGCAGGATATATTCAGAACATGGCCACCACACCCAACCTGTATATTGGCGGCATTGATGTGGAAGTCACTAGCCATCCAGAGGTAATTGTCGGAACTTTCTAAACATGGGAACAATAGGTTATGACCAGTTAAAACCTATGTAATCAAATCTCAAATCACAATCGTATCTAATCAACAAGTTCTTATTGCAATGCAGCTCCCCCAGATTATGATCATGGTCACAACCCAGATCTTGCTGATTGTAATTACTGCTACAACTCAAATCTCGCCGATTGCGATCATGGTTACATAACTTGATCACAATCACAGTTGTAACTGCGGTCACGACCACATCACCCACATAGTTGCAACCAGACTTACCCATGGCTATGATGGATTTGCCATCGTTGCAGCTGCTAATAATTTTACTGTAATCACTAAGAAAACGGGTGCCGTGCCTGTAGCCATCCGAATCCACTATATACCCTGATTTTGAACCATAATCCAATTGTGATTTGCTATATGAAAACCAATAGTAAGATCTTTGTCAGAACTGAACACAAGGCAGACACACCTCATTATACCATTGCAGCCATACAGACAGAACTTGCAGTGGGGTGGATGGTTTAGCATGTGCGACAGGCCAGGATGCAATAACTTGGGGTACAGTAGGTATGACAGGTTGGGATGTGGCAGGTGCAATGGGTGGGGAACCATAGACTGCAGTTGATGCAACAGGTCGGGATGTGGTGGGCATGATGGGTGGGATGCAGCAAGCATAATGGGTGTGGGACCAGGGATGCAGTAGGCACAATGGGTAGGGGACCATAGACTGGGGTGTGATTGATGCAACAGATCGAGAGGCGGTGGGTGTGATGGGTGGGGGTAGTGTTTCAAGGTCCGGTCCAGTCCGGTTTTTTTGCCTTTTTTGGATGTAACTGTGACTGTAACCAGTTACAAAATGTCTGAATCATGGTGTAACTGTAACTGGACCGCACATAACTGGTTAATACCGGTTACGCACTGGTCTATTGACCAGTCATAACCAGTCTATTTTAGGACCAGTTGGTAACCAGTCTTAACCAGTTTTAACTGCAGTTACAACTGGTATTCTGTATACTAATATTGCCACAGCTTCAAGCTGACTAGCTTGTATTGTGCACTTATTGGGTGAGGCTTTGAGATTGCCAACCTGAGTAGGTAATTGAATCTATAGCGCAGATGGAGACGCACAATTCTCGTCTATGACACCAAGCGATCTGACTCACCTGTGAGACATTATTTACATTTCACCAGTTTTGACAAATCAACTCAACCCAATTAGTTAAACATGCATAACACGTCGTAGAAGAATCCGATTGCCTTGCGTTACTGACGAAAAACGTGCGCCCACATCCACACTACAGATTCGCTCTCTTGCACAAGTTGTAATTCTCAAAACCACACCCAATAGATGCAAAGGGATAATGGGCCAAGGTTATATTACCAAGTCATGACTATAGAAATTGGTTTGGTCATATCTCACTCATTTCTGGATGGATTTGGATGACCCAGGAACTGATATGATCTAGTAATGCCACGGCTCGGCTCAGCTCGCCCGTGGTGCGGCTCAGGCACTTGAGCTGATCAAAATGGCGCTGAGTCGCCCTGAGCGGCTCTGAGCCGGCTGAGCCAATTGAGATTGCCCATAGTTGTGGGCTCATCGTTCTACTTACATTTATGCCTTAGTTATGCTTTTTAATTGTCAACTAAGTTGTGTAGACCATTATTATGAAAGAAATTCACCATACTATTGAGTTTTGCCTGGATTGGTACCGATAATGAGATTGTTTGGCTGTGTTTATCTCCTCATACCTATTACAAAAATGCTCATGAGATGGCTGTGGGGAGTAGAGTATGAAAATATGCATTCAAACAGCAGTAGATAGTTCTGCAGAACATTTTATAATGTTTTTAATAGGTTTAAAACTATCTAGCACCTCTGAATTGTAGGCAACTGAGAGCATGGCTTGAGCGGCTCTGGGCAGCTTTGAGCTGTGAGCCGATTTATCAGCGCAGCTGATCCAAAATAGCGGCTCAGCTCAACGGCTCATGGCTCCGAGCCACGCCGTTGGCAACACTAATATGATCCAAAATTGTCACAGCATGCTACTCACGCATGTATCTAAAACCGTGGTTCAGTCTTAGACCAGTTATAACCAGTTTTTCGTCGGTTACAATGTGTTTACACATTGCATATAACTGTAACTGCAACCATACTATAACTGGACATAACCGGACTGATAGTCCGGTTACATCGGTCACAGTCCAGTCCGGTTTCGGTCTTTTTTGCAGTTACAATGACCGGACCTTTAAACACTAGGTGGGGGACCATAGACTGGGGTGTGGTAGATGCATTAGGTTGAGAGGCGGTGGGTGCGATGGGTGGGAGGCCATAGACTGGGGTGTGGTAAACGCCACAGGTCGGGATACAGTGGGCGTGAGGGGTGGGGAACTGTAGATTGGGGTGCAGTAAAGACAGGTTGGGGTGCAGCAGGTCCAGGTTGGGGTGCAATAGCGATGGGTTGGCATGTGGTAGGTGCAGTGGTCATGGACAGGAGCAGGAGACAAACTGGAATGAAGAGGGGTCCAACAGCCTGCATCAGAAGGGAGCTAAATACAAATCAATGATGCCTATAACAGGTGGGGGATGTATTAGCACTTCACATGATAAGCAATTAAAAAGATGATACATTATCATAACTAATGATGACCCACGTCGTCATGAGCGACAAGGGTATGGTCCAGGCTTGACATGGCACTGTAACAGCTCTGGAAAGTAGTGAGTGGAATACGACAGTCAATGTCAAAGAAGAAAAACTGAGAAATGGAGTAGTGGTGGTGGATGGTAAGAGGAAGAATTTCAACGTGTCACAATGGAATTACAGACTTAATTAAAGCTCCAATTCAACTGACTTGGGGGATCTAATCATTGCACATGCAAGTAACCTAAGATGAACTAACAGTATAGCAACAACAAATGACAACCGTATCCAGCCATCGAAAAACCTCCAAGAAATCAAGCCCTCCCAGAATGAGCTCCATGACACTGCGGGGCATGTACTTGAACTCCGTGACTGTCAATATTGTCATTGATGGTGGGTGCAACCTTCTTCGCTGATGACTTGGCCTTTCGCTTTGCAGGTTCAGCTGTGACATGCCCCATGCTGGTCTTGTGCACAGGATCAGCAGTCTTCTTTGCCTTTCTCCTCAGGGCAGGTACAGGGGCAGGGGCAGGAGGAGGGACAGCAGGAACAGGGGCAGAAGCTGGAGCAGGAGATGTAGTGTTGTCCTCTGACTCTTCTGAAAGCTCACACTCTGAGCCAGAATCCACAATGTCAATGGGACTCGGATCAACCATAGGTGGAGGTGGTGCTGTGGCAGAAACTATTGGGGTTAACTGCTGACGAGCAGATAAGCAACAAGAGTCGAATGTACCCATAGTGGAAGCTGAAGTTGCTGACAGAGTTTGAGGAAGTAGAGCCGATGTCCGAGGCTCGCTGCTGCCATACACAGATTATCCAGATCACTTCTTGGGTCATCATCCAGACCAAGTGAGAGGTTTCCAAACTCTAGATTGAGTTCACTGCTATTAGAGCCATTCCTATCACCTGCGCAACCTGTCCGTGCTGTAGGAGTTACTCTGGGGAATAGAATACTGGCAAACATGTCGAAAACCTTTGCAGTATGTGAACTTCCTTCTCACAAACCATCAATCAAAACCTTTTTGTATGTGTGAAAGACTTTGCGGTAGTCAATTTTTGAATGATGGCCCACTGGCCCAAATTCAGTATCAGGTGAGACCATAAAAATTGCCTGTGGTATCACTCAAGGTAAAGCCAGACAATGCTGGATAAGTAATGTACCATCACTGCTACAGTAGCAATGCCTCCAGGTGTAAGATCCTCCCGGGACTTGATATCCCACTGGACCCCCATTGTTGGATGCTTTGTGTAGCTTTGCTCATTTATAAGTGATGCAGTGCCAAACAAGATACCCTTGAGAAGCTAAAAAATTCTGATAAGGGATGTGCGTAAATAAGTGCCAAAGATGTTCAACATACCACTGCTAGCTGGGGATTCATCAAAAATCCATTTGGTTGATGACAGTCCCTTGCAACACCAGAAGGATAGAGAATTGGGGCGAATTTTCTGTACTTTAAAGTTTACACTCCCCCCCCTAGTCCGAGCGGACTC
>QFEU01001126.1:0-15220 GCA_003316345.1 Tricholoma terreum | reverse complement strand
TCATAAATCACTGTTCTGCTATTTTAATTTACCAACTTACTTGCTTATCTTTATCTTAGATCTTCATTGATTCACTTGATATACTCATATGATTGGATTTATCTTAATGGATGGACTACTTCCTGTTACAAATTTTTCTATTCTTGCTTATCTTGACTCCTATCTATCGGGCTCACTGTATCTATATCTCATGACTCGTCCCGACTCGTACATAGCCTTACGACTCATACATACTCGTCTCGACTCTTACTTACGCTCTCTGACTCGCAGAGCTATGTAGTTGACTCAGACGTTTCAAGGATCGTATAGCCACAGCCTGTAGTATAAAAGCAGTAGTATAGTTGGTCAAGGCCCCCAGCTTGACCTAGGCAATTCAACGCTTATACTCGAATCTCGCTCGACTTAGTAACAACTAACGTCTTCGCTCGAACTCGAACACGGAAAGCCTCTGTAGTTCATCAGATTAGATAACGCACGAAAGCCTCGCGCGTTGATCCCTTGATCGATTAGACTTAGATCCGAGTTATAGGCTATCGCCCTTAACAAAAGGTCAAGCTGATCAAACCGCCAACCTATTTAGGTTTAGGCGCATCAATCCACCACCACGTCTTGGGAAGGATCGGAAGCCCCGGTCAAACGTTCCCTTCAGCACCCACCGCCCAGATATATCCCCGGACACTCCTTCGGAAGCGGAAAGCTTAACGGAGTACACATAAGATTCAGCCGAACCCAAAAGACTTGGGTATACAGCGCTACAGACAAACCTGTACCAGACGAACTTCTGCCAAGAGAAGATCCAAACGCTATGGATGTCGACCGCCTTACCCAACAAGAACGAATGGAACATATCGAAAAGGGATTATGTTTTATTTGCCACGAACCAGGACATCTGTCGTCCACCTGTAAGAAGAAAGGAGATAAACCTCCACCCCGCCGAAACTTTGGACGGTTCAAAAGAACCCCAGCCCAGAAGATTCGTGCCATCCTTGACGATGAAATGAAAGATGAAGAAAAGGAAGAGATTGCCGAAATATTCGAGAAAGAGGGTTTTTAACTAGGAGGCTCGGTACGACGTCCGATCCCTCCGAAATGACTGTTTCCTCTGTACTTGTAGCCGACATGCGACCCCAATCAATGCTTTTACTGGTCACCATGCTACTAAGGAAACAAATCGTCGAAACCCAAGCTCTCCTCGACTCTGGCACTAGTGGAGAATTTATGGACCATTCGTTCGCGGAACTCCATAACATTCCCCTTATCAAACTTCGAAAACCCATCATCACTAGAAACGTAGACGGAAGTCTTAACAAGAAAGGAGTGGTTACGCACAAAACCATCCTCGATCTAAACGTCAATGGAAGGATCACCTCGACTACGTTCTATGTCACCGGATTAGGAAAAGACGTATTGATCCTAGGCCTATCGTGGCTCAGAAAACACAATCCTATCGTCGACTGGAGTGAAGGAACAATTAGAAATCGGTTCCCCATCACCATGAAAGAACGGATTAAACGGATCCGAACCTTAAGCCAGAAACTCGTCATAAATACTCCATTCGCCAAGCCGACGATAGTCAGGAAAACCACGATCGAAGAAGTAAATGACGAAGAAGCACCGACCAGATCGAAGAATTTAAATGCCAATGAACCCCTGATCGAGGAAGTAATCGAAAAAGAAGCATCAATTCCGGCAATCGTCCCCGAAGAAACTCCGGTACCTGAAGATCTGAAGTACATGCATGAAGAAACCATCGAAAACAACGATTTGGTGATCACTTATTGCAGAGGAGAATTGGTAATCGGTATTTTCGAGCCAGAACAAACACCTCTCACCAATGAACATGATTACTCAAATTATTCCTGCACGAAAGACACTTTAGGAATTCGACGAATCATCAAATCGAAAAACACGGCACGATACTCTTACGGACAAAACATGTGGATCAGGGCAAAGACATCTATCTCACAGCAACTCGCGCATGACAACGCCGATGCTAATCCCGAGAAGAAGAAATCTTTGGACGATCTCCTTCCTAAAGCCTATCGAGAGTACAAAAGGGTATTTGAAAAAGCGGCTTCGGAACGATTCCCTGAATCTCGACCCTGGGATCATGCGATCGATCTCAAACCCGATTTCATTCCGAAAGATTGCAAAGTCTACCCTTTAACCCCTGCCGAACAGATAAAGTTGAACGAATTCCTCGACGAAAACCTGAAGAAAGGTTACATTCGACCTTCGAAATCCCCAATGGCTTCACCATTCTTTTTCGTATCAAAGAAAGATTCTGACGCACTCCGACCATGCCAAGACTATCGATATCTCAATGAAGGAACTGTGAAGAACGTTTATCCACTCCCATTAGTCAGTGACCTCCTCGACAAGTTAAAAGGAGCAAAACTCTTCACGAAACTCGATATCCGTTGGGGTTATCACAACATCAGAATCAAAGAAGGCGACGAATGGAAAGGCGCATTCAAAACAAACAAAGGATTATACGAACCAACCGTCATGTTCTTCGGACTATGCAATTCACCCGCGACCTTTCAAGCGATGATGAATGACATCTTTAGGGACATGCTTAATGAAGGATGGGTGATCATTTATATGGACGACATCCTAATCTTTTCTAAAGATCCCGAAGAACATCGAAAACGAACCCTTCGAGTTTTACAGAGACTTCGAGAACACGACCTATTCCTCAAAGCAGAAAAATGCAAATTCGATGCTACCGAGGTGGAATACCTTGGTCTAATCATCAGCGAGAACAAGATCGCTATGGACCCCACGAAACTCGCAGGGATTAGAGACTGGCCTGCACCGACAAACGTCAAGGGAGTTCGATCCTTCCTAGGATTTGGGAACTTCTATAGACGATTTATCGGACACTTCGCAGAAACAGCCAGACCCTTAAACGCATTAACTCAGAAAGATAGGAAATTCGAATGGACTACCGAGTGCCAAAACGCCTTTGACGCTCTCAAACGAAAGTTCTCCGAGATGCCCGTATTGCTCATGCCCAACCCCGAAAAACCTTTCGTTATAGAATCAGACGCATCAAAGTTTGCCACTGGAGCAGTTCTCCGTCAACAAGATGACAATGGAGATTGGCATCCTTGCGGCTACATTTTGCATTCATTCAATCAAACAAAAAGAAATTACGAAATATACGACAGAGAACTATTCGGAATCATTCGAGCATTAGAAGCATGGCGACATTATCTCCAAGGATCCAAACACTCGGTTACGATCCTCTCTGATCATAAAAACTTGACGTATTTCAGAACGGCTCAAAAACTCAATCGACGACAAGCGCGATGGAGTCTATTGCTCTCGCTCTATGACATGAAACTAGTACACGTACCTGGATCCCAAATGATTCAGTCGGACACGCTATCAAGGAGGCATGATCTTCTCCCAACTGAGGATAATGACAACGAAGACATGACCCTCCTTCCGACCGAACTCTTCGTAAAAACTATCGACGTCGAAACAAAGGATTTACTAGTTATTGCCTTGATGAAAGATGAACTGGTAAAAACGGCAGTAGAAGCTTTGAAAACAGGGGGAATACCACCGATAAAATCAGCACTAGAAGATTGGAAACTCGAAGACGGACTACTATTCTTCAGGGATCGTTGTTATGTTCCAATGGACATAACATTACGACGCCGAATTGTGGAACGCTATCACAATACATTGCCCGCAGGACATCCAGGACAATTCCAAACACTAGAACTAATTCGACGTGACTACTGGTGGCCGGGAATGACGGTCTTCATCAAGAACTTTGTCACCGGTTGCGCCACATGTCAACAAATGAAAGTTGTCACCCACCCGACAATCCCGCCTTTGTCTCCGATCAAATCAGTAACCACGCGCCCTTTTGCGGTGGTAACTACGGATTTCATTACAGACCTACCCGAAAGCGAAGGATTTGACAGTCTTATGGTCGTGGTAGACCAAAATGCTACTAAGGGGGCAATTTTCATACCGACAAACAAAACGCTTACAGCATCTGATGCGGCCTGCCTCTATTACGAGAAGGTCTATTCCAGATTCGGACTGCCCGACAAAATCATTTCTGACAGAGATCCCCGTTTCGCCTCAAACTTATTCCAGGAACTCAGAAAACTCCTAGGGGTTAAACTGGCTATGAGTACAGCCTATCACCCTCAAACTGATGGCGAAACAGAACGAGTCAATCAGGAACTCGAAATTTACCTCCGAATGTTTTGCTCAAATCAACCCGAAACGTGGAAACGATATCTTCCCACTGCCGAATTTGCACATAATCAAAAAACCCATTCCGCAGTGAAACATTCACTGTTTTACCTTATGATGGGATACGAACCCATCGCGTTCCCAACGGCATTCCCTAAAACAAACGTACCTGAAGCAGAGACTAGGCTCTCACTTCTATTCCGCGCTCGACGTGAAGCACAAGCGGCACATGAACTCGCACATCAAACGATGATGGAACGAATCACACGGAAATTCACCCCTTTCAAGAAAGGCGATGAAGTCTGGCTTGACTCGAAAAACCTCAAGTTACCTTACCCAACTAGGAAACTTGCTCCTAAACGGGAGGGACCCTTCCCGATCATCGAAGTCATTTCGCCACTTTCATACAAATTACGTCTCCCGCCGCAATGGAGAATACATCCCGTGTTCCACGCACACCTCCTTAACCCGTATCATGAAACCAAAGCACATGGAAGAAACTATCTCCGACCACCCCCTGACCTAATAGATGGCCAGGAAGAACACGAAGTAGAATTGATTACGCGACACCGGAAATGCGGTCAAGGTTACCAATTCCTAGTCAAGTGGAAAGGCTATCCCACAGCCGACAACACATGGGAACCTGAAGCAAATCTGAAACATTCGCCAGATCTCCTCGTCAACTATAAAAGACGGAACAATCTTCCCTGAAGCTACATCACTTTCACCCACATTCCCTCATGTCGAACAACCCAGTCATCCCTAACACCGACGCCTTCTTCCTTCTTGACCCGAGGAATAAAGACGAGATCATCGAAAACCTCTCCACGCAAACCGATCCCACAACGTTGAATTATTACAAGTTCCTTCAGAAAACTCGCGAAGCAAATGTCTTAATTGACAACATTCTCGAAACTGTTCTCGCACTTCTCGTACACCGTGACATCGCAAACATTATTCAGGAAATCAAAAATGCCCGGTTAGAAGAAGAGTACAGAAAAGATGTCACTATTTTTCAACGTCATTTTTCAGAAACAGAGTCTCGAGGAACTCGAGGAACCGTTCCACCACCAGAAACAACTCCACCACCACCTCTTCAGGAAATGACCGCATTATCTACCCCATCACGCATGGACGAGTACCTCACGGTCCCCAGTTCACCAGTTCCGGAACTCACTACCCGTTTGGATATTATAGACCTCACCAGGGAATCCCCTACTCCCCCCCCTGGGCCGACATCTTCCACCACTACTAGAGTTCTTACAGTTCCCCCGATGACTCATCTTCACCGACTCATTGCCAAGATTAAATTTCCCTACTGGATGGGGAAACACCGCTGCTATAATTGCGGACTTTACGGTCATTTCAAAACCCACTGCCCCTTATATCAATGCCAACAATGCAAAATGTTTGCCCCAAAGCACTACACCAAAGACTGCCCTTATCGAGACTCAGCCGTCGCCCGGCTAGCCTGTTCGATAACTGAAAACGGTGATTATGACGAAGATATGCACGATGTTTACCCTGATTACGATGATGAAGCCTGGAACAACATCACGGAAGAACCCGTCGGCAGAGCCTTATAAAGAAAAATATTGACAAACAAATTTTTCTTTTAACCTTCACTCTTACCATCATGGCCGACAGCTCTTTTATTCTCATGTACGTTCTCTGCGCCATCCTCCTCTTTGGATGGAGCGCCCTCGCCCTTTACGTCGCTCGTCGTATTCGACCACGCGAAGATCGCGTCGAAGATATCGAACTTGCCGTCCGCGGAAGACCCGCACCACATACCACTCTTTCGACATCTGTAACACCATCGCCTATTACTCCACTACCACCCACCATTTTACCACCACGGCAGCCGTCGCAGCCACCTCCCACGTATTTATCCGAACACCGTCGTCCACGTCCCCGATCGTTCAGCGAACGAAACTTATTTATCAACCAACCCCTTCGACGATCGTCGAAACGGATCCCATTACGACCATTACAACCACCACCGTCCACCCCTTTACCCGACATTCCGTTAGAAAGGGTTAGAAGACGTGAGGAAGTTGTTTGAAACATGGGAAGTTTCAACCTTGAAACGGGGGTAGTGTTACAAATTTTTCTATTCTTGCTTATCTTGACTCCTATCTATCGGGCTCACTGTATCTATATCTCATGACTCGTCCCGACTCGTACATAGCCTTACGACTCATACATACTCGTCTCGACTCTTACTTACGCTCTCTGACTCGCAGAGCTATGTAGTTGACTCAGACGTTTCAAGGATCGTATAGCCACAGCCTGTAGTATAAAAGCAGTAGTATAGTTGGTCAAGGCCCCCAGCTTGACCTAGGCAATTCAACGCTTATACTCGAATCTCGCTCGACTTAGTAACAACTAACGTCTTCGCTCGAACTCGAACACGGAAAGCCTCTGTAGTTCATCAGATTAGATAACGCACGAAAGCCTCGCGCGTTGATCCCTTGATCGATTAGACTTAGATCCGAGTTATAGGCTATCGCCCTTAACACTTCCTTTACTTGACTCATTTATTTACTAATTGGACTTATTTGCTTTTCATAGATCACTCTTTTGCTTTTTATTATTTATATTTCTATTGATCTAGTTATCCACATTATATACATGTTATTCAATCATACTTCATATTGCTACTCAATCTCTTTTGCTCTTTTAAGCTTCACCTTTTGTCTCATTTTCTTCTAAAAGTTCCTGAAAATTACATACATCCAGAATAGCTGTCTTTATTTAGTTACTTGCTTAGCTTTATTGTAATTATTTCTCTTCATTGACTGACTTCCTATACTCACATACATTGATTGACCACTTACTTTTACTTGAAAAATAGAATGAGACCTTCCCTTCGTCATCTGACACCTCCCACTCTTAGTACTATCCATTGATTTCGTCTTTCTGGTGTTCTTGTTCTTATCCGCTGATTCCTTATTTGGCAATTTGAAGCACATCACTCCCGATCGTGTTCCATTTTAAGATGTCAGTCCTCAATCACTCCTCCGTTCCCTTTCGGACATCCGTTGCGCATCGGACAGGGCTGCCAAGCGTATTACCGAGCACTCTTGGCAGTCTAGAGCACCAGTTTTTACACTAAGTCCCTTTTCTCGCGCATACCTTTCTATGCCCGTCCGCATTTTCTAACACATTTTCTTGTGCTTCTTCTAATCAAATCTTAGCCATTTTCTAACTGTGAAAATAGCTGTTGTGGTGTTTTATGTGCTCTTAACGCGCTGAGGCATATCATCTCCTCCATACTCTAATTTTGACTGTCCCCAGTCAACACCGTCCTTTTTGTTGTTTATTTAGGATTTGCCTCCATTTGTTGTTCCCATCAATATTTTCCTTTTTTGTGTGCGGCAACCTTTGATTGTTTGTCAGCCCTGATCAAGTGGCTGTACTCGTTTGCACCCAACCAATCCTCGGTTCCTCAACGGGTGATTCTCCCTTTCTCGATATTTTTCTTTACTTATAAACCTTTCCTTAAAATGGTTTCTTCCCGACACGCCTCTCTCCCACACACTACCACTCTCATCAGCCCACTCGACACTTCCTTTGAAATGGGATCACGCCAACATATCGCCGTTCTAATGAACCAACTCAACGGCCGTTCCAGCAACGCCAACTTTGACTACGAAAACTGGGGTCACCGTTTCATTGCGGCCTGGGTTCATTATTCGTTACTTCATTTATTCCTTGTTTCCAATTTCCTTTCTTTTCTTTAGGAAAAGGCTGCTTTGGATGTCAACGAAGACATTGAAGCCAAAATGTGGCTCGATCTCGCTCGTTTCGCCTTCTGTGACTTTCAAGACCGTTCCTGGCTCCAGTGGGGCCGATTTCTGTTGGTCAGGCTAGCTAATGAACCCATTGCACCTTCCGTTTCCCTCCGTGCGTCGTTACTTCATTGTTTTTCTTATTCACTTCCTAACGTTTCTTCTAAATCTTTTCCAGCTCTCGTTTCTAATCCTCCTGCCCTCCTTGATCGAATTTCCTCTCCTATTGCTCCTCCTAGTGACCATGAAATCTCATTAGGAATGACTCCCGAACGTGGAAGCCGAGACGTTACTCCTGCTCCTATCGCGTTGCCATCTAAGCCTCTTACAGATCTCTGTCAAGTGTTCTCAAAACCCATCCCAACTGGTCCTCGTAAACGTAAAGCCATCGACGTTCCAGCTCCTGCAGACAACCTCCCTGAAGCTGATGTCAAACCATCCCGTCGTTTCTCGTGCGTCTCTTCCAAACGTCCTAAAGTTTGTGCCTCTTCCCCTTCTGTCAACCACAAGCCTTCGTCGCATAATATCAAGACCATCTCTGGCATTGTCCAAAACACCACTGAAATAGATGATAAGGTTCTCCTGACATTTGAAGGTCCTGTAAGTATTTTTCTTCCTCTCTTTTCTATTTATTTCTGGTTTTTTCTAATCTTTCTCCTTTTAGTGTGATCGATGCTCCGAAACGGTCACTGAGATGCCATGCGTCGTTCAGAAGTACAACTTGAAATGCGACCGCTGCCATGCCATGGAAAAAGGGTGTTACTGGGGAGACACCAATCGCTTTGGCAAGAAGATCGCTTGTCGAAGTAAAAGGGCCGTTTCCAAGGATACTAAAAGTTCATCACTATTTTTCCTAACTGCTTTCTATCTTTCTAACACCTATTTTCTTTTTAGAATCCTGTTCCCCTATTTCGCAGTCGCGGGTCGCCAAGAAAATGGTTCTTGCTAAGCCCAAAATTCCAGTTTTGAAACTTCCCCCTATCCCTTGCCAAACTTCTGAGGGTAAAGGAAAGGCTAAGGAACGACCTAAGAGAAGTCCTACTCCTGTGGCTTCCTCATCGAAAATTGTAGAACCTTCTCCTGTTACTCAGTCTCATCGCCTTCGAGGTGAACTTCAACCTTCTAGTGTTCCTCCAACTGGCGACCCTCTTGCCTCCCTCCATATTCCTATCGAAGTCTCTGGGTCGGCCGTGGATTCTTCCCTTGACAGACTTTTATTCCAACGCCGTGATCCTAAACCGCAAACACTAGCCTGTACCATCTTAGACGAGATCAATCGTCTCGAATCGGCCATCTATCTTTATCAATCTACTGTCCGCACTTACGAGCAACAACTTAGTATGCTCCAAGAACACTCGTCTGACGGTCCTACTGGTTCATTCGGTGCTGATGAGTTTGACAAGGATCTCGAGACTGATGTTGATGATGAGTGGCACTCGCAGGTGTTGCCTTGATTTTTCTTCCGCTATTTTTCTAACCACCGTTGCTTTTCAATATCTTTCATACTGTTTCTTAAGGTTTTTCTCTTCTTTACTATCTTTCTTTTTCCTATCTCCCTTCTATCTAAAATACACGTTTTTGTTTTTGTTTTCTTTCCTTCTTTATTGTTCTAATTCTTTTATATTAGGTTTTGTTGTTTTTGAGATTGGTAGCTCCCCTTTCTGAATTTAACAATCTTTGTTGATCCGAAATTGTGTGATGACATTACAAGAACAATTCCTCTTGAGTTCTTTTCCTGCATGAATTCCCTATGTTCGTAGTTTGTACAATTTCTCTCGACCTCTTTATTTAATCTTCTGTTTCCTCCAATCCTTCTATTTCTAATTCCTCCTGAGTTAATTCTTCAAACCCTGGATCCCATTCATCCTTTTCTCCTAATAATTCTTGTTCCTCCATCTTTCTAAGCCTTTCTGTGCTAATATCCTCCATGCCTTCTGGTAATTCAATCTGTCTTCTAGCAAAATAAGGTATAACCCTAAATCCTGCTACTGGATTCTGTAGGACTGAGCCATCCAACTCGCATAAAATATATGCGCCTCCCTTATTTTTCGACAATACAATTAATGGTCCTAGATACCGTGGCCTCATTTTCCTATTCAACGATTTTTCTACCCTCGTGTTCCTCATTAGGACTAAATCCCCTCGTTCGAATGCGTAATCTCTAATTGTTCTTTCATGTATCCTTTCGAATTTGTCTGCTGCTTTCCTTCTCACTGCATAAACCCTATTGTGCAATCGCGCCAAGTCTTCCATCCGCTTTTGTAAGGCAATTGCTCTTCATGCAATTAAATCCGTCGTTGACAAAAATAGATTCTGGAGCTGGTTGTAAATATGTTGCCTCTAGTATATCCAATGGAATTATTGGATGAGTTCCTGTGGCCACATAGTAAGGTGAACATCCCATGCGCTTTCTAACGGTAACTCTTTCCGACCAAAACACCGAATATACCGCCTGTGACCATTTATTCTCTTCTCCATTCACTGCCTTGAATAACGCTTGTCGTACATCAAAATGTGGTCTTTCTGCTATCCCATTCGCCCTAGAATTGTATCCACTAATCCGGATATGGTTGATATGGTAGCGTTTTGACAAATATGCCAGAGCTTTTAGAAACGGCGCTCCATTATCCGTTACTATCTCTCATAAAGCTCCCCATCTACACAATATATCCTGAAATATCCAATTTCCCAATGACGTAGAATTTTCCGCCTTAAGCATCCTAAACTCTGGATAATGAGTTAAGGAACAACGCCCTTGTACCACATAATTAAACCCTCCTGATCTGGGCATGTGCATAGTATCCATATACACTTTAGCAAATAGTGGCGCCGGTGTTGCTACTACTGGTGGAATCAACGCCTTCTGTATTTGCTGAACTTGACAAATATGGCAAGTGCGCAGGAACCAAACAACGTCGGCTTTGATGTTTGGCCACCAAAAGCGCTGAGTTAGAATGGTGCATGTCACATAGAATCTTTTGTGTCCTAAGTTGTCGTGGACCCCCTGCAATACTGCTATCCTCCTTTCTTTAAGAATGACTAGCTGATGAGCTCCATGGCTGTCCTTTTTCCATAACCTCTCTCCATCTAAGAAGAATTTAATAGCATACCGCATAAAAGACTCATATTCTGAATCCGAAAAATTCTCTGGTCTTTGTAGCGAATTATGCCACTTCCTAACTTCTTCTACCTTCTTATCCTCTCTTTCCGCTTTGCTATTCCTTGGTACCATGTCATAGGAAAGTTCCCTATTCCTTTCTTCCATCTCTTCTATTTCTACCGGCTCATTCTCCTCCATACTCAAAATCTGAGCTCCCGCAAAGACCTTAGACTTTTTATAAGGTAGATCTTGAATTACATGTATGAAGCCATGCAATTTATCAATATAATCGTCCCAGTCCTCCTCATCATCCTCTGCCGTTGTATCATCTGGTTGTCTTGGATGCCCCGACAATCCATCTGGCCTGTGGCAAGAGCCTTTTACGTGCACAAGTGTGAAGTGAAAGGTTAAAATTGAAACAATCCACCTATTCACGCTCACTGATGGTAGAATATCTGGATGCGCGAGCATTCCTTTTATATAACGCGCGTCAGTCTCCACTACTAAATTCCTAACGCCAATAATCCACATCCTATATGCCCTCAAAGCGCGGTACAAGCCATAGATTTCTAATTTTGGTTGCGAAAACCTAGCTTCGCGCTCATTAAGCGTGATAGAACCAAATCGACTATATGTTCATTGTTTTGGGTTTGTTGGGCTGCACTGACATAGGAACATTCCAACCGCAATATAGGAAGTGTCCACCGCCAATATTACTGGTGAATCCGATTCATAATCAATCGGTTTTAAAGCTGGTGAGGTCATGAGTGCATTCTTCAAATCTCTCTGCGCCACATCTTGATCTGCTCCCCATTCGAATTCTACATCTTTCCTTGTCAATTTTACCAAGTGATGCGCACGGTGTGCAAAATTCCTAATAAAAATCTGCATCGCACCAACAGTTCCTAAGAAAGCCCGTACTTCCGATAGAGTTTTACAAGGTCCCCAATTTTTAATGACGTCCACTCTGCTTTCATCTACAATTCTTCCTTCCGATGTACAACAATGTCCTACCACCCAAAACTTTTCTATGCATAACACCAGTTTTATTCCCGAGAAAGTCTCTCCGCAATATTTCATTCTTTGAACAATCCGGTTCAAATTCTGAAAATGCTCCCATATGAATTTCCTAATTCCTGAATTCTCCACGACTGTCTCGTATTTCCCATTTTCCTGTATATATCTCGTCATTGGGCCTTTTACCGGTACATCGTCAATGTACAGAATTGTTAAGTGTGGAATTTCCGGCTGCAGAATATATGTAACATCATCATGAAAAACCGGAACTGATCCTGTCCATCCCATTGGTAATGTTACCAGGTGCAGTGCTCCGAAAGGTGTTTGGAAAGTCGTTAAGTCTCTCGATGACTCAGCTATTAAACGTTCATCATATCCCACATACAAATCTAGCGTTGCACCGCAAGAACGTCCCGCAAATTGTTCTGCCATGTGATCCGGTATTGGAGGCACGCCAGAATGCCTTATAGTAATAGCATTTAACGGCTCCAAACTATGCACTAGACGTAAAGCTGCTTTGTCCTTCTTCAAAACACAAAACCATCTTGTCCTGTAAGGCACATTTGAAGGCTCATAGACTCCCACCGCTATCTTTTTCTTTATAATTCCGCATACCTCCTCATAGATGCCTGGTGGAATCAGCATATTCTTTTCTATGAACGGCACATGTGGAATTACCAGAAAATCAATCGGTGGAAAGAAATCCGAACGAAATCTCCCTCTCTCTAAGTCTACCCAAGCAAAACCTTCATTTTGTTGACACATAAAATGATGCATCAATTTTACTTCCTCTGGCCATAGAAAATCCTTGTGGTTCTTTTCAACCGCCTTTCTTCTTTCCTCTGTATACCGCCCTGTTGGTTGGAAATCCGGTGGAAATTTTGCTAATTTTGGCATATCCTGCAATGGGTCGCCTTTTATTTCCCGAATAATCCGATACTGTCCTGGTAATGTTGTTACAACCAGTTTAACCTTCTTAGCTACCGGCTTATATTTCTTCTTTGCTACTACTCCCCTTGGAGTAATTTCCCCTATCATACAATCTGTTCCCGCTTTCTCTTCTTCTCTTCCCAATAATTCTTCTGTAGTAAATCCCGGAACCTGTATCCAAGCTCGTCTCATCCTCTTCTTTTCTAAATCAACCACTTCCTGCAACTCCTCCAGTAGATCACAAGCCATAGCATAGCAAAATGATAAAACTCGTAACTGTTCTGACTTGGAAAGCATCGAAAAATCTGATCCCAATTTATTATATTGTACAATTCTTCCTTCTTCATTTCTTTCTTCAAACTCGATTATTAACGCACACTCTCCCTCAATGTCCTCGAAAGGACCGAAAATACCTGGAGCATCCTTCACAATTTTCCGTCTCTCCTAAGTATCTTCTAGATCCCCGCTTTATGGTAGGAATAGTAGCTATTCTTCCTGCTACGTTTGGATCTTGTATGGTGATTGTCTGGTCTGAATTCGCATAATTCATAACCACACTCTCCGTGATTACATCGAATGGTCTTCCCAGCAATATATCATAGGCGGGCTCGCGTATCACGTGTATCTGTAAATAGACTGTGATTCCGGCAACCTTACACGCCACATTCCTAATTAACCCAAGGGACCAATCAGTTTCCCCATTTGCTGATTCCATCGTCAGCTGGATCATCGGATTATATGCTAAGCCTAAGTCATGGCACACATATTCCGACATCGCAATTATTTGACAGCCTGGATCAATTATGCTTTCCACCTCTACTAATCCATTCACATTTAACATGATTGCCCTTAGCGCATGTGATTCCCTTGCAACCGTTAGACCCTGATCGCAATTCACTAAGAACACGTCGAACGGATCTGGACTGAAATATGCCACCTTTCCTTTCTCCTTCACTTCTTTTTCCCTGACTTCTCCCTTGAATTGTTCTCTCACCTCGGCTACTTCCTCAATTTTCCCATGCTCCATTATTTCCACTATCTCCTTAGTCTCTGTGTCCATAAACAGCAGGTCCTTACTATCCAACTCGTATTTCATAGCTACCCCACCCTTCTTCTTTTCCTGCTCCATATCCTTAATAACCACCTTCTTAGGCGTAGTTATTTCCCTCATCTTTTTAGCTGCCTCCGGACAGAATGCTAGAAATTCTTCTACCGACATTGTGATGACTTTAGAATTCAATGCTCTCTTGAAAACATCGTCAAAATTTCCAGCCCTCTGTATTGCCGCCTCTGTCCTATAACTCAGTTCCTTTTCCTTAGGGGCCTTGTCTTGTACCGCTGCATGATTCCTGCTAGTAGGGGGTGCATAGTTTCCTTCCGGCAAATTAGCAAATGGGTGTACAACTGGTTCCGTCGCCTTATCAGTTTCTATGGGCTTCTTGGAAAGAATTCTCTTTCTATTCTCCGTATTGGACTCCTTTTCTTCCATGACTATTGGTGTTATGTCCTTGGAACCTTCTTTAGAAGACCCCAAGCCCATTTCCTTCGCTTTGCCCTGGTTTGCATACCTGGATTCGATGTATACTGCTTCTTTTCCTTCATTGCCATAAGCCTTTGCTCCATTTCGACAATTTGTTCATTGTAGGAAATTTCTAGGCTTCCCATGCTAGTATACTTCTCTTGGTCAGAAATATCCAAACATCTGTATAACATTCCTTCCACTGTAGTAGCTGTGGATAGCATAGATGTTGCTAATTGCCCTGGATTGAGCCTATGCCATTCGTCAACCCTCTCCATAAGACAATTCCCTTTTAATGACCTAGGAATCCATGCTCCCATTGATAGGATTACCCTTCCTTCCGCATTCCTCCTAACCTTTCCTTCCCGCTCATACCTTTCTACCTCTTTACAATTTGGAATGAAATGGCCTAATTCACCACAGAAATTACAATTGCCAGGTGCATGACCATCTGACACTGTTCCTCCGGTGTTATTATTTCCATTTCCACCCCTGTTCTTTGAGGTTACCGCCGCCGCAATTGTCTGTGCAAATCTTTTGAACATTTCTTCAACTTTAGTCACTCCCGAACCACTGGAAACTTGATTGCTAGGTTCTGCTTTAATACCTTGTGGTATATTCACTACTCCCCTAGTTTCT
>QFEU01001121.1:7226-41997 GCA_003316345.1 Tricholoma terreum | reverse complement strand
GGCGGAGGTGCGCCCCATCCCTGATTTGGGTAGGGCGCATAATGTGAGTGTGTGGGTAGAGGCGGTGGATGGTGCTGGTGTGCGAGATGCGGCGGCGGGTAGGTGCCTGGTGGCAGGTACTGCTGCTGTGGTGTAGGAGGTGGTGGTGCAGAGTACTGAGTTTGGTCGTAATGGTACCCTCCCACTCCAGCTGCGCCGCTCGCTCGGGGTCCATCATACACGGAAACTGGAGCCATTCCCATTGCATTAGCATCCCCGGATGACATAGTGCTGGTCGGATGTGAGTGGGTAATAGGGCCCGATGGGCTGACACCGCCGGGTGGATGCGAAGGCATCATCTGCGCTGTCGATGCCGCCGATGATGGGAGTGGGGCCATTTGCTGTTGCTGCACTTCCCCCGTACCCGGCGAAGGTGGTATGATCTGTTGCTGCGCAGTTGCTGTATTTGAAGGAACGGGTGTAGGGATCATAGGGTGCTGCCGCTGTTGTTGATTTCCTTGTCCTTGTCCCGACATCGACGCACCAGGGGGAGGCGGAATCATCTGTTGCTGACCCGACCCAGACACTCCTGATAGGGGCGGGACGACCTGATGCGCTCCTCCTGCCACCGTACTCGCCGACATCAATTGTGCAGGAGGTGAGATGGACCCAGCACCAGCTGCAGCCCCCACAGGAGCTGGTGGGGGAATATTAGGTCCCAAGGCTGGATCAAGAGATGCAACGGGCGGCCAGGGGTGCTGCTGTGGCACCACAATGGGGGCTGGGCCAATCGGAACACCCACATCCACGCCATTTATTCCCATGCCAGAGTCCGGCGATGTGGTTGATGGTTTAGGCGAAAACGACGAAGCAGACGCGGGCTCGCGATGGTCTTCCGTCCGGAGGCGTTTAGACGCGGGTCGACCTCTACTGCTTCCAGCTCCATTTGCAGTTGTGTTACTCCGCTCTTTGTCCCGGCGCGTATTCCCATCACCGTCGTCTCTTCGGTCATTGTCCTTGTCATCGTTGCCATCCTCGTCTTCTCCTATGCGACTACGGCTAGTGTCTCCGTCGTCCGTGGGGGGAAGTGGATGCTCGAGTGCCTGAATGGGACGTTTGCGTACACGAATGTCCTTCCGGATGCGGATCTTGATGCCCTGGTCTGCAAGGGAGCAGGAAAGCGGGGTGGATTCTGTAACGTTGCATTACATACGACTGCGTTGGAATGAAATGGGACGGGACGCACCTTCCATGCCAGGGAACTTTTTGGCCGTATAGACGTAGAAGGGAGCTGAGAAAATGGACTTGCAGTGCTGGACATTGTTTCTGTTTTGTCATGAAAAGTAAACTGTTAGCCGATCCAACGTAGCGGTGAAGCAAGCAAATCAGAGAAAAGCGAGAATGGGTGGGCCGTGCATAGACCGGTAAGGATAAATATAGCCTCATGTGACGCTCGAAAAATGGAAGCAGACACTGGAAATCGCGCATACACCCGTGAAGTTTGATGAACTCCGGGAATCTCGCATATACCTGGATCCAAGAGAAAGAACGCGCATATACTCCGCGTGACCACCCTGAAAGAGATAGCACTCACCCGACAACTTCAAATAAGCTCAGTTTCAGCCTATAGCTTCCTTCTGTTCTGACGCTTAGATCCGGGAACACGAAAAAGCCCGCGTCCTCGTTGTTATGCTGCGGATCTTTGAGATGGTATAGCGAAGAGACAACCGAGCCTGTAGTACATCGTGTGCGGCCGTCCTGGGATAACAGAAGTTTTAAGATAATGAGACAGAGTATGAATGAAAAATTACATACCTTCAACCAATGCAGTTCGGCATCGTCATCAGGCTTCGCCAAACTTGCAAACATGAAGTAGTATGGGTTTTGAAGATAGGACTGCGCATATGCGGTGGCGGCATCTCGTTCTCGCTCTCTTTCGCTCTCTTTTTCTCGATCCATTTCCAGGTCTCTATCCCGATCTACGTCATCCTTGTCGCGTGAATGAGGCCTGTCACGCCCTCGATGCGAAGGAGATTCAGGTCTTCTGCTGAAATCCGAGTGTTTTTTAAGTTAGAAACATTCAACAAAAATGAGGGAGAGAAAAACACCAACCTCTCTTGTCCCCTCTCATCCATACCCTCGTCTTCATCCGAGTCCGAGTCCGCACTTCTCCTGCCACCAGGCGAGCGTTGTCTCCCTCTTGCACGAACATTCGTCCTGGCGGGATCGATGACCCTCAGCTGGACTATTGGAGGTGGGTCGATAGGTCGACGGTCTGCCTTGCCGCCGACACCACACATCCTGGCCTGCTTAGGCTCCTGGCGAACGGTGAGTTCATATTCCCTGTGTGTATGAACATAAGATATCAGAGTATGTGCATGATACCGAGGTTCGCGTCCAGGTAGCATTCGTCGCGGTGTTCAAGGAAGATACGAATATGCGGGAAAAACATGAGCGACATTCAATGAGAAAACCGGAAAGAGACGGATGTCTGGGGTTGTCCGCGTCCACGGACTTGGCCGCGCCAACCACAGCACAATTAGACCGTAATGAAAACAAGATACTCACAGGCTGTCTCTATAAGCATAGTGACCCGCCATTGGAGCAGCTGATGAGCTGCTACTGCTGCTCGTCGCAGCGCCCGACATTGAACAGAAAGGCAAGCAAAAGGAAGAAAATACAGGGAGGATATGTTTTATGGAGGCGAACTGCAAGGATGTACCTGTCCCAGTCTCCCGGGTCTCGGCGGACCGAGTATGCCGGCTACCGATCTGTCGGATCTCTTGAGCCAAGTGGATGGTCTCCCTTTCAACTTTCCTTTTGTTCTTTCACGTTTGTTCCCAAAACCTTGCTTGACAAACATGGCCAGCACACACTTATTCGTATATAGCGAACATTCCCCAGTCCAAGGGCACTACAGTCAACTCGTGAACCCACGTCAGATAGCCTTCCGCAACCAAACACACCAGACCACACCATCAATAAATGTCCACATACACCCATTTACCATTTACCGGCATATTCACCATATATTATGGGTCCTAACAAATTCGCCATGCAAACGTACCTCACAGGTCGATCTCGACCCAGCAAGTGGGACCTGAAGGCCTGACGCGTGGCAAGCTCGATAAGCAGCAAACTAAGCGCTATATGGTTACACACGTCAAAACCCATATGTTGATCGACACATGCACCCTCAAGCAAGCAGTGATCGTACAAAACGTGCTTCGTGACAATGAAAGAAACCGAAAAAGCATATTTTTTGCGCCGCGTGCGCGGTCCAAACCATATTCGATCAGTCTAGACCACCGTGATTGCCAATTTGCCATGATGTTGTGGGTGTACCCCCGCTGATAAACATTCCTACGCGACACCGGCGCAAACTAAATCCCTATTTCTTCAAACTCAACTATAATCAACCCCGCCTTCCCTGGACTCGCGGTCGTGCGTGCTAAACCAAACCGCGTATAATTTGACGGTAGGTAGTACCGTTCTACCGTTCATCCATCCCCGTGTTCAGGTCAAACCTGACGATCGAACGGCTCCAGTAGAAACAGCAAGTAGTACTGTCCCTGTATTTGAATTTTCAACGTTCAAGAGAGAAGCGAAAAGATACCATGTCGATTTCACACTCGGATCCAACGATAATGCTGACAGCGGCCTTGAGGTGCAGTCCTGACAAGAACAAGAACAAGGGAAGACGCAACCCGAGGCCAGAGCATGCCGATCAACAGCAAGTTTGCAGGCGTATGCGATACTAGTTCTATAATCGAGATACAATGAACCTCCCAGGTCGAAGTGATGCATATCCTCGAAACGACTTAGTTACGGAGATCCAGAGATCTAGAAGATGACAATGAGTTCAGATTCGCGGGAAGGATCCGGGTGTGTTTAGTGGTGCAATTCTCAAATTTTCGGAACGTGGGGGTGGCATGCACCGTGAAAACGATCGATTGAACATATCTTGATCCCGTGTCTGCAGTGTCGGCTTGGTCGGAATGTCGCATTGCTGAAACAAAGGAGAGGAAAAGACACGGATCTAGGGCTCAAGTCCATCAATGCACGAGAGTCCACTGTGAGGGTAACCCTGGAAAAATGCAACATACATACACCATCCCACGGTGACTCGCACGGCTCGTACGGAATCCTGGGACCTGCAGAACACGTCGGACAAACGAGTTCGGGAGAAGTAAACCTATCCCCTGCACACATCGAGTGAGAACGGGGCCGGACAACAAAGGGAATGGCATGTATGAGAAGAAAAAAAACTCACGACATGAACATTCCCAAATAAAGTTCTATCATGTCGTTTACGACAACGATTCCCATCAAGTATAAACTGACAATAAAAAGGATGAAAACCGCGTCATCAAATAAAAAGTCAAAAATTTTAAATCGAGACTGACATTTCAGGTCAAAAGCGCCAGGGCTGAGAACTTTGAGCTGACAAGATTCATGGTGACCACAGCGGGAATTTGTTCGTGCCTAGTACGTAGGTGGTTTCTATACCGTATGAAGAATAGATTACGTACCGGTTAAGACATCAATGTCAGCATGACAAGGCTTCCAAGAAGTTGAATCGAATGCTGTGATACAACACTGTAGAGACCCGAGACAAGACCGAGTAGCACTTGTACTCAGAGACGTCGGACATAAGCAAACTGTACTACTAAGTAGCTGCGTGGGATAATCGGTGTAATAGACACGTACCTGACTATGCAAAGGATCTCTGTTAGAAAACTTTGATGAACAACAGAACGATAATTTTATAGTTTCCCGACCAGCGTCGGAGTCGGACGGGAAAACCTAAGTTTGCAACAGAGTGGAGAGCGGCGGATCACGAGATCGCGGACAACAATGATGATCGGCTTTGCGGATGCTGTCATCGCTCGACGCTCGAGTGATATACAGCATACGATACCATACAAGACGGCGGATTACGAGAGTGCCTAGAATTTAGGAACGTTAACATTTGATAGCATATGGTGAAAGATCGGCATGCCGTCTTATCATGGGTTGATTAAATTTTAATGAGTGTCGCGGGAGTCAGGTGGTGCGATCCACTGATTCGTGCTAATCAGCGGGTTCGTTATGAAATCCTTGAAGATAGTGCTGACCTCTGATTAATGATTTATGACTCGGATATGTCCTGACTGGTGCTTCCGTAGATTTGGTTGGTTTACACTGGATTTGTGCAAAAATTGTACCTCGATGTGCTGATCTCGTGTGCATTGATCCAAGCGTTGACTGAATGGTACTGAACGAGGGTGTAAAATATACCGAAGTTCTGCCAATGATGTATCGATGTATCGGTCCTGAGAAAAACATTTAGCAAATAGAACATCTCCTATAAGCAGCGCTAGCGTAGGGCCATCTAGTGCTATTCTGCCATATAATTAGCACAAGTTCACTGGTCACCCCCTGAGACATAGCACTCACAAGGGCGAACCCCTGCCAGGCCGCCTTGAGGACCAGAAGACCACGGGAACAGCACGTCGATTTATCTACTAGACGCAACAAAAGTTGACTGTTGCCATTTGCGAGGGTCTAGGTATTGGTCAAGTACAAGGGGTACAGCATGTACTCTGATGGAGTGAGCAATGTCCACTAGTGGCAGTCGCTCAGCCTGAAGAGCGGCCAGAAAGTGGCCTACAATGTTGAGCTATGTGGTTCAGTTGCTTGTGCGCCCGATACGCTTCAAGTTGGAGTCTCCAGCTGCTTGAGTTTCATGATTCGATCCTGCTAAAAAGTTCCGCTGCTACCTAGCCCCACTACCGTCAGTAAGAGAGCAAGTGCGTTCAACACCGCCTAGGGGTCATAGGTTTTTGTGTGGATAGTAGCACATGCACATCATGATGGCGAAGCTTGAGTTGAAGAGCCGGGCAGTAATTCGAAGAGCTAGCCAATGGCAACCCTAATGGAGTCTATATACGTGGCAGTTCAACTTGAATCCAATGATTGATAGCCTCCCGTAGCCAGACTTGTAAGTTTCGTGTATTTTGGGTAGGGCTCGTTTACATACGTCTCGCTTGAGCTCCCTTGCGGGCTATGTAGTAAAGACTACATTGCAGTGCCATAGAGATATGCCGTATACTAGCTCGTAACACGCCATGATATCCTTACTTATTGGCTATACATTTTGCAGAGCGAAAATAATCCGAAAGATCGGATTGGCGAGGATCAACACGGCGCCTTTTCCCCAAACCTCATCACGAACTCGAAACCCGACCAGCACAATACTTCTTGTACAAAAATATCCACTCCCCCGCAATCGAGCTTCATTCAGCATTCGACATGGTAACAACCATCATACCAACCAACCCCGGCGTTCCCGCAGATCCGCGGCTGCACGTTAGGGAGAAAATAGAAATGTTTAAGGTACTATATCGCTGTCCGCCTTACTGTCCACCATTAAAGCATCATTTGATATAGCATTCGGTAACCATCGACGTCTTAACTTCCCGAGTTCTGGATGGTTAACCCAGTCATTGTCGATGACCGCGACCCTCGCATCCAGTATGCAGGGGTTTGGGAGGAAAGTGGTACTTCATCAGAACTGAATGGAACAACACACGGTGTCAGAGGCCTGGAGGATAAGGTTGTAGGGAATGCAACTTTCACATTCACAGGTGAGAGAGAGCAAAGGAAAGACTCATTGCAAGGGGTGTTAACGAGAACCGTTAGGGACTTCTGTCGCAATCTTTGGGACAATTGCAGTAGCAGATTTCCGCCCAAGCGCTTCTGTAGCAACGATAAGCGTGGATGGTTCGGACCCTCTCACGTTTGTACCACAGAAACCCTCAGGAACCCTTTTCAAACAGCAATTCTATCAGTCATCCAACTTGAATGATGGAGAGCACACACTGTTCATTACTATATCCGCTTTCAACAGCGCCATGTGGATAGATTATCTACAATATACGCCACCCTCCTCACTCACGCCCACAATCACACAATCAAGTGCCACATCGAACACCCCTACAGTCCAAGCTTCACAGACAACTAAGGAGAGCATGCAGCTACCACACATCGATACAATCTCACTACCCCTGAGTGCTCGATTGACGGACCCTGGTGTACCGAAAGAACCCACCTGGACTCCTTCTGAACATTTGCTTATATCTTCTCCTACGATTGCGGGATCAAATCAACTTCCCCAAGGTGTTATCTTTGGCGCTGCGAGTGGTGGCCCCTTCGTGTTCCTCGCGCTTCTTTTTCTTCTGTACCGGCGATGGAATAAACCCACCGAGCACGGCTTACCATGCCGATCATCTCCTTGGTGGAATTGTAGGTTTTCTTAGTCAATGGATGGTCTGCATTTGATGATGCTGACAGACTCTTTTGGAGCAGTCTGGAGCCGTCGAGCTCCGTCGCCTTCATCTATCATAACTCTATTCACATTATCTGCAGGTTCTGCAGTGCCCCTCGAGTTGTCCGCCTCTTCATCTAACAACCACCATGGTAACTACGCCACTGGTTCTGGTTACGTTGCTCAGGGCAGCACTCCCAGTGAAAAGACTGGTCTCCATCTTCATAACATATCCCAACCAAACTTCATGAGCCCTCATGACCAGATATCTAACTATGACTCGGACATTGGGTCATCCCAGTTCCAGGACCTGACGGTGCCATCTCCTGTGCACCACAAACTTGATTCGTGCGCAGATTTTCTGCCCAGTCTACCCCCCACCGCGCCACCGTGGTCCCAGTTATACGTAGTAGATTCGTTTTACGACTGGCCTATCGATGATTCTCCGCCTTCGTACTACCCGCGCATACTTACGAATCACAGTCACGGTTGAACGTTCCTCATTCATGATCATGAATTTATACGCTACTTACGGCGCATGTGAACCATTTCCGCCTTGTCTTTACGTGTCTCTGAAACGCTCCTTTTTCACCCTCTATCGTCTTGCATTTGGACTTGCAACTTTGGATAATCCCACTTGACCCGAGAACTTCTATACTTACAGTAACATTAACGTCTTATTAACGTCGAGCGCTTGCCTCGATCTTTCATATTATCCACGACCGCGAGAGACCACAGTAACCAAGGTGACAGCGACACATTTACCATGGAAATCAACATACTTAAATGCAATGAGTGCCTCCACACAAATTTGTATTTGATGTTCTTAGTTCGTTTCAAGGAACCCGACCTGCGGGAGCATGGTGGAAGAAAAGAGGTACGTGCATAATAGTTGAGTAGCCCAAACCTATCAGCAATATCTGAATCAGCCCAGATTACCAGACTCGGCGAACTGTTCGCAAACACCCAGTCCATTACATTGATCACAAAATCATGCTGTTTACGAAGATGGGCTAGATTCATGACGATATAATTCGCGTACAAATCGGAAATAGCTTTGAACGCCATAAGTAACTATATCAAATTCAATTTAAGAAAGTACAAATCAGCGCTGTGGTCTGGGCCGCGCCACTTGCCTCACTAACACGACGCAGATAGGAGGGCCGAGCCAACATGCTACCGGGTGTGAAGGTGGAGAGGCAGCTGGATACAGAATAACCCTGACCCCTGACAAAACAAGTCAATCGCAATTGCAATGTGTACGATGAGGCAGCTGATCTTCAACTTTAATTGGAGTAACTGTGTTGAACGTGATCCTCCGAGAGCTTTATGCGGGCCACTTTTGTAGCCTGACACATGTCAACGACGCTCACAGCATCTCGCTCTTTCGGTAGAACCGTAAATCCTGCGGGACGTGGAAATGGCTAAACGGAGGAGATCTTGACAGACAGACAGAACCAACAGCGACGAAGACGGGTATCCGGCGCTTGTGATCCAGCAGATGGCTTACTTAAGTCCCCAAGGAATGTATCCCAGCGGTAAGTAAGGGGTTTGGGGATTTACTGACCCTGGAGAACGACCAACTCTTCAGTCACACGTCACAGCCAAAAAAAATCGCTCACAGAGATTTCGGGGACGATACCAGCCAGTAAGTACCATTAGACGAGATAAGTTACGCATGTACATATGTACCAGTGAGGGAACAAGACGGTGGGCGTGGGACGACGAGAAGGCCAGCGAATTGCTAACGAGAGGCTAGGAACAATGGCGCGGAGATGACAACCATTGGAGAGATCAAAAGCGGTAGGCGGAGTCAGTTCAAGGTATTGTTCTGTTGTCTAAAGTACAAGATAACAATTTATGTAGTAAGAGCAACCAAAGCTGTTAACCTATGGTAAGGCGTAGTGCTCGCTACGAAGCTTCGTAATCTTTCAGTGAGCAGATGTTGAGAAATTCAGCAGCACGTATGGCCTGTACCTGAACTTTGAAGCGACCTCGACTGGGACGGAACCAATAGACGCGGGAAGATGCGCAACGGACATGCACAGGATTGTGTGGCCAGAACAGCGAACAATGAAATCAAAAGACTTGCAACGGATGTGAGACTTGGACGACAATGGGAGAAAAGAAAAGAGGAACTGTGGATACAAATGTGGATACAATATAAGCTGTGCAATGTTCGTGACTACACGTGGTTTGCATGGGTATTGTACAATTCAATAGTATTTATTGCAAGCCATGAATCCACTATGATCCCCTGTCTGATTCACTGCTCTCCCCAGCTCGAACGAACTATCCAAAAGCCGAATTTTATCTCGAAAATCAGAGGAACAGCCCTCTTTGTTCGGCAACTTGTATTGATATCCTGCTGAAAGACCTGAGGTGACCAAATCCTACCTTCTTAGCTCTCGTTAACCAACTAATTTTCTAGCAAGCTTCTGACTGTCACCCATGTCGTATTCAGCACCAGATTGTCCAATCCTCGTTTGGATGCTCTCCTTGAACCGAGAATACACGAAAGCAGTGAGCACCATACATTGCTCCGCTGTAACCACGAATCAACTGCGATCGAATTAAGGAGTATGATGCGTGCTTTGACGTTGTGAAGGAATGTATTAAACACGTGCAGCTGCAGTATGAACCACGAGATGCGAATTCTTTCCGTGAGTTATTTTATACCCGCACGATGGTCCTCACACACTCAAAACGCAAGCACAGGGCGACTAATGACCCTGATGCTACCACTTCTCATGATGAGACATCGGCGGATACCTCGCGCGAAGTGGCTGGACAACGAGAACGAGAATGGAAAGCACTGGATACAACATGTCCGTACCCGTCTCCCGATGATTTTTGACGCCTCCAAGGATAACCGTATACCTCACCGAAGGCTCCGGAAGACATGTCAGCCGAAAAGTTCAGGACTTCCATGATCGGCTACTCATTACATTATGAGAGCTCTCTATGCGGAATGGCGATGACACAGGGGATAAGGGAGAAGGTGGTCACGATCGGGCTCGGCTTTAAACAATATGCGGTGGAACCTCGCGGAGCATCGATTGAGGCGTACGTGGAATCATGTTCACATAAGGTGCACGTTACAGAACCCTGCATTCCCGTCCCATTGTTGACATCAAGCTGTTGCAGTTTACTCACTTTGAAATGCAAGCGATCACCGAGCTCAAGGAGGATGAACCAATGCTTCGTCGGCTATGCGTCACCCTTGCCCTCAAACAAGCATACATCAAAGCTATCGGTCAACCATTGGGTTTTGACTTCTCTCGCCTGGAGTTCAACGTAAAAGACAAGACAGCCAAGGGCGATGGTTTTCCACTCATTGGCTGGGAATTCCGCATTTTCAGGGTAAATCTCGGCGTTGCTCGGGGAGAAGACTTGGTTCAAGAATATTACGAATGTGCGACCGCGTTCTTCCGGAATACACCAGACACAAAATTCCTTTGGCATAGTACTCAGAAGGAATTAGAAAGCTGGGTACAGTTTATTAATATTGACCAGATGATCAAAGTTACACCAAAGCTTACTGCGTAAGCGGGTTTCCCTACTTTTCCTGACATTAATTTTTTTTGCGTCTGTTGCTATTTGATATACCATCCATAAGTCTTTACTGTTTTTGCTATATTATAGGATCGTGTTGTTTGTCGTAAAATCTCCCAAGGAACTCCCAGCTAATCAGGTCAGATTGCTGAAGTTCGAAATGAATCGGCGGTCATTATAAGCAATAAGACTACGCTAAGCATTCATGTGGCCAACCCTCCTGCTTTGGTGGAACCACTTTCTTCGACGTGACCGTCCGGCATAGGCGGTCCTGCATAATGAAAGCATCCATCTGATCTTACGTTAACAAGATATCCATCCTCGCGAGTAACATAACTTACAAACCAAGTACCAGACAGCGCTTATCGTCGCAAACCCCACTGCAACTACGGACGCATAGTCTACGTAGGATATCAGATCGCACGGCACTTGAACAAGGTGACGAAGAACTTACTCATACTTTGCCGAGTCACAGGGATAATGGCCGGCATCGAGAACAGCACAAGCTGGAACGATGTCCACAATACAGCAACTACATTCAGGACAAAGCCCCATGGTCCGAGGTTGAATGGGGCATCGACCATGTGCCGTCTTCCGCTCGCTAATGAAATGAGTACAGGCATGGCGTAGCATGCTTGGAGACATATGATGGCAACTCCGACAAACGCGTTGAAAGCGGCACTGGATCCAAGATAGATCAGGCCAAGTAAGAGCTGAATCATAGTGGCAAGGAGGTGTGCGTTGACGGGAGCGTCATGGAGATTGTGATTCACCCGAGAGAAGACTTCATGAAAAGGTATTGCTTTATCTCTAGCGAAACTCCATGTAGCGCGAGATGCTGCGCAACAGATGGAGATTGCACAAAGCATCCCTGCGCCGAAGACTGGAGGTCGTTTTCGTGGGAGAAAAGGGCCACATACGAAACTGGACATACCAATCAAGCACTGTAGGGCGGGGGATGAACTATAAAATGGATGGTGAAGATGGGAGGACCGTGACTTGCCATGGCGAAACCACCGGCTCTTGACCCCATGATCAACTCGAACATCACTCCAATAGGCTGTCCTCCTGGCACTGTAAGGAAACATTGATGAAGCCGTATTGATCTGGCATCAGAACATACCAGCAAGCAGTGTCGCCACGTCCGGAAGAGTGAACATAAGAGGTAGAAGGAACATGAGACCCAATATCGAACCAACCAGAGGTGACCAGGTAAGTGCCATCGGAAGCTGATGGGACGGATCGTGCACTTCTTCGGCCATACTGGCAACTTTGGACGACGAGTAAGATAAGATTGACTTTCTAACGCGATGATACGTACTCATTCCGTTGGCAGAATATGTGTATGCTTCCAAAATAGATATTCAACTTAGCATTCTTGAAGGTGTATATGTTCTTACAAGCCTGACGAAAGGAAGACCAAAACAAGGTTAGTTGACTGTACATGAAAGCACATCCGGAAGGCGTACAGGTAATAATCCAATGAAGAATGAGCATCCTGGTGTCCAGCCTGAGGCAGAAGGATCAAAATGAGTGAACGCGAACGACGCGGAATGACGGCCAGCAGCGGCTTTGACAGAGAAGCACACAAGCATTACTAGAAAATTAGCTGTTGTTATTGTCCGGCGGGAAGACTACGGTCAGGGCCGGCAACGCACTAGTTACGCCCACAGCGGTCCAAGCAGCGGCAATGACCTGTAACATGGTAAACACAGTGGAAATATGTTTAGAATAAGCACGTACATCGAATATCGGCAAGAACCTGTTGAAGAAGACGACAAAGATGCCTGCCCATATCGTCACAGCCACAAAGACGAGATCTTCAAGAAATAGAATGAGATATCGCATTGGGAAAAAGTCATCGCGCTACTCACAAGTTTCCCAAGTCGTGACCTCCCACTCAGGATAATAGATACCTACACCTGCTACCAGAATTTGAGCAGTTCCCTGTGCAAATACCAACTTCAGCAAGAGACACCACGAATTTCAGTAATCCCTACAAAAGTCACGGAAAGGCAGATTGTCCATACGCCAACCATAGATAGCCATCCGTTGATCCAAGATAGTAGCAGACGATGACGAGGAGGAGAAAGTTGGTAGACCCAATAGTACGCCCCCGCGGACGTTGGGTACTTCGAAGCCAATTCCCCCATAGAAAACATCAGTGCGTTACTAAGGATGGATACCAGGATCCAACTTCAATATCGCAAGATGAGATGACATATTGTCTGGAAATTGGCAGCAAGAGACATACCCCCAGATGATTGTAGCAGGACCGCCCCCAACGAGGCCAGTTGCAAGAGGCGCGGCCAAACCATAGGCTGTCACCGTCACATGCCGTGAATACACGGATGAATCTTTTAAGCATATGGTTACGTACGAACAGCCATTATAGCTGCAATCGTTGGTTGTGAGGTCATAAAGCAACAGAGGACACAAAACGAGACGAACCCAAGATCACTGAGTGAGATATTAGAGATAGAGAACATAGTCAACCAGAAACGTACTTACTTGAGAGCAGATGCAATGTCCCTCGCGACTGTCCTCGTAACCTCAAAGTGAACCTCAAGTCGAACACATAGATGGCTTACTCTTGGAAATTCCTGCTTGTACCCCAGTTTCTGAAGTCCTTGGTTGGCGTGTGGACTGCCTCCGAGTCCGCCTCTGGCTTCGTCGTGCGTGTTATTCAATTCGACTGTGAATTTCGACATTTCGATAGTTTTGGCGGGTGGCAGGGGGTTATCATGTACGAGCTTGAATACATAGTTAACGTACGATTCCCACTATCCGCGGATCATCATGGCGGGTCAATCATACGCGTATGAGATAGCCTCAGATAGAGAAGCCGATGAAGTCCATACCGTGACATCATTGATCAATGACCGAAGAATTTTGTTTCCAGAAGGGAACCTCAACGCTCTAGATGACCTGATGCCTGCCAGTGGTAGTCTCTGGCTCGTTGTCTTTTGCGCATGACTCGGTATCGGCTATTGTAGATATAGACGGCAGTTATTAAGCTCACAGTTGACACGGACGGCTAGGAGTCCAGGGCTCGGCCATTCGCGTGCCAGTGGCGGTTGCTGTTCTCAGAAGCACCATCCTTTGAGAGGTAATTATGGGTAATGCCGAGATAATCAAACATGCCTATATGCCCAAAGTAGATGCAGGTGACGAACTAGTGGTGCTTTTGGTATCCATGATGATATGTCTTCACTACCTTAAAAAAAACAGGAGGATGGTTTTGAGACTAGTAGCTTTGATACAGGTTTTTCCAAATCTTCGAGTGTGCGAGTAAAGTACCTCTCATGAGGCAACCTCCATCTAGATCTTTTATGGCCATTCAGGACACCAACTGAGGGCGTGAGATCATCGCGCGGGCACTGGTGTTCGCCTTCGACACGAGGACATCACTTGACACGGCCACGATAAAGTGGAGTTAGCCATGAGGATGATAGAAGCTTACTCTAATTGTGTAAGCTACGTAGCTTGACGGTGCCATTCGGAAGCTTGGAGTTGGAAGAACGTTACATGCTTTGTGACTCGGAGTGCTTGTCAGCACTTCAACCGAGTCACAAGTCAAAACAAGATGTATGCATGCCTCAAAACCAAGCGCAGGTTGAATTATTATATGATAACTCACTGGGACAGGAATCCGTGTGCGTACGTGATGCTAACTAGAAGGAATGGATGATGGATGGGAAGAATGCACGGATCAGTCAGGATGCATCAGTAACAAGCGTGAAAGTGATTGAAAGGAGAAAAAAGAAAAGTCGGGGTTGCAGGGACGCATCACATTATTAATGGCGCAACCGAAATGACAGTTATGAGAAAGGATAGAAAATGAGCGTAATTAGTAATCCATTAGCTACCAGCGTGAGGGGGAGGTGAAGTAGCACTGTGGCTGATGAATTGATTAGTGAAATAATTCCCTGAAGGATGCCAGTCTGGGTTCAATCCGGTCGGCGGAGCAGATGGCAATGCACTATTGCCCCACACCGACCCAGACCCAATCGCCTGCGGAAGATGCTGATTATTTAAAGGTCCCACAGGCGGAGGCGGGCCAGCCGGGCGTGGCGAGCCCACAAACCCAGGCGGTGCGCCCCAAGGCGCCCCGCTCGCCCCTACGGCGCTCCTGGGACTCGCAGGACCCCACCCCTGGCTGACAGACCCGATTCCAATTCCGATCGGCGTTGCGCCGCCTCTCCTTCCAGTAGACGCCATCACCACCTCATCACCATCCTCAACCAATGCCGATGACCCAAGAACACCCTTCGGGCTCGGCGACCTTCGAACGGGGGAGCCAGAGCCGGAGCTTCCTTCGCCTCCTCCGCTGGTGCCTGCTGTGGTAGGGCGCGCTATGGGAGCGATGGGGCGAGCAACTGGTCCAGGACCATCCCCAAGTAAGGATCCTCGCCTGCCTTGACCAGGAGCAAGGGAGAGTAAAGAAGGTGCTGATCCTGACAGTGCGATCGAAGCCTTTCCTTTGGGAGGGGGGCCGATCGGAGTCACAGGAGGTGGCAATCCGCCGCCAATTACACTACGGTTGTAGGCTGGATCAAATGCTGGACCACCTGCGCTGAAGTTTCGAGGGAGCGGAGAGGGAGCAAGCACGCCCTGCCCAGAAGGTTGCATGTTTGGCCCACCGATTCCGTACCCAATAGGCGGGAAAGTCGGGATGCGGGGCGATATCTGGGGAAGCATCAGTGGGCCGCCCTGTCCATACATCATGGATTGATTCGGGAGCGGAACGTGGGAGGAGAGATGAGGAGAAATGGGGGTGGAGGGCTGGGACATGATTGGCAGACCTCGAGACTGCTGCTGGGCCTGCGGCTGTTGGTGAATGTTCTGGGGTCCTTGGGAGTGCTGGCGAGTGGGTTGTCCAGGGAGGGGAGTGGACGAAGAGGAAGAAAAGGATGGAACTTTAGTAACGGCTTTCTTCGACGTGGTGCCGTTGATATTTGCACCTGAACGTTGATTGGCCGAGGAGCCAGAGGCGGCGACGCTGTTGCGTGACGATCCGGAGGCGCGTGTGGTAGCGGTTTTGGAAGAACCAGCACCAGGAGACACTGCGGCACGTTGTTGCACCACAAGGCGTTCGCGTGCTTCCCGCTCTGCCTTCTCCTCTCGCTCTTTCGCAAGTTTCCTCTCTCTTTCGGCCTTATCAAATTGCTCTTTCTCGGCGCGAGCCTTATCCGCTTTCTCCTTTTCCACCCGCTCCTTCTCCATTCTCTCCTCTTTCTCCTTCGTAGCCTTGGCCTCTCGGTCCTCCCGAAGTTTTCGCTCTTTCTCCTCTCTCTCTCTTCGCTCCGCCCTGACCTTTTCGTCCTTCTCTTTCCTCTTCCGCTCCCTTTCTGCCTCCCGCTCCTTCTCCTCCAGAGCTCGCTTCCGTTTCTCGTCCTCTTTCTTCAACCTCTCCTCCTCAGTGGCCTTCTTAGCAGCCTCGCGACGCAGACGCTCCTCCTCTCGCTTCTTCCTATTTTCCTCCTCCAACGCAACCTGCTTCGCTTTCGAGGCAGCCTCATCAGCCGCCTTCTCAGCTGCTTTCTGCGCACGCTCCTCATCTTTGGCCTGCTTTTGTTGGCTAGGAACACAACCGAATCAACGCGAAAACAACCAAAAGAAACACGAAACACTAACCGTTTCTTATCCTTCTTCTTCTGGTTCTGCGTCTGCTTTTTGGCTTCCCGCTCTTTGCTCATCTTGTCCTCGTCCTCCAGCTCCCGGAGTAGTTGCAGTTGTCTCTCCTGTGCTACCTTCTCGCGGTATGCCTGAAGAACCCGCTGCTCGAACATCCGTGCGGCGAATATCGAGAACATTCGCTTGCCCTCTTCCATCTTCTGCTCTTCCGTCATGGCCTGTGATGGAGAGAAATTAGCGGAACACATTCAAGTCAGGAAGGAAGCAAATGGCAGTTTGCATGCGTCTGAGGGACAGTCGAGTGATCGAATATCCCTGGTCACACGACCATGATGGGTGATGCTCGCGGACAGCAAAAAACAGGCGAGAACGTGGAGAAAGATAACCCACCTCCTCCTCTTCATCCTCTTCATCCTCGTCGTCCTCGTCATCGTCCTCGTCGTCCTCGTCCTCGTCCTCGTCGTCATCCTCATCTTCATCCTCATCTCCCCTCCGCCTCTGCCGCCTCTCCTCCTCTTCCTCCTCGTCGCTGTCATCTTCCACGTCACCTGCAGCCTCCTCTTCCCGTTGCATACGCCGCTCCGCGAGCTGTTCCATCATTTCAAGGAACTTCTGACCATCGTTTTTCAGGAGGTCATCAGCGACGGTCAAGATATTACCGGGGCCTATAGATCGACAGAGATGTTAAATAAACTGCTGGATCCAGGTCTAGACGAAAGGATAAAATAAAATGACAAAACCCAGATCATCAGTTGATAACATGGGATTCATGATATCTTCCCTCCCCGTGATTAATGTATCCCCCGTTCGCGAAAGACGTGCGATAGAACGTCATGCAGCGTAGATGGGAGACAGAAGGAAAACAGACACAACCAGAATGAAAACCCACCAGTAACGGTCAGGCTGCTCCCAATATTAAAGAGATCTTTCCCGTCCTTAGCGTCCGTCCCGACGCCATTCACACCTCTCCTACCTGCACCTTTCTGCTGCAGTGGAGGTGGCGGCAAGATCGGCACGCCGCCCCGTCTTGCAGGTACCTTCGGATTCCCCCTCCCTTTGTTCACCTGCGCAGCTTGTCGCCGCTGCTCATCAACTTCCTCATCTTCCTCATCGGCCTCCTCATCTTCTTCATCTTCCTCCTCCTCCTCCTCATCGTCTTCATAGTCCTCCTCCTCTTCCTCCTCGTACTCCTCCTCCTCACCCCCATCGTCCTCGTCCTCAAACTCACTTTCTTTTGCGTTCGGCTGCAGGTGCGGATGTACATACCCGTGACCGGCTGGCGGTTTCCGGCCATTCACCTGCTGCTGCTTGCCGCCCCGCGCTTGTTGTTGTTGTTGCTGCTGCTGCTGCTGCTGGCGCCCCTTGGCGGTAGGCGCCGCGCGGGGCGTGTTGTGGCCGATGACGGCACCGTTCTTGTCTAGCTCGACACTGCCTGGGAAAGGTCCGGGTCCTGGAGGGGGAGGTATGGTTCCACCGGAAGAGACATATCGCTGCTGGTAGTTCGCGTACTGTTCTAGCTCCTCGTAATAAGCATCGTACAGTACCTCGAGCTCTTCCTCTATTGCGTTTCTGCGTGCATTGATGTAGTGATGTAGTGATGCATTTGGAGGTAAATGTCAAGATCCAGGTCAGACCGTGGAGTGGCACGAAGAAAATGGAAAGAGAGAAAAGGAACAGATCAGTAATCGATTCCAACATATTTTCCGACAGTGGAAAAAGACTCCAACGAGAAAGTGTAATAAGATGGAGCGGGGGGGGAAAAAAAGTTACCTACCTCTTCCTCCCACAGACGGCACAACTGCAGCTATGTTTCTGCTGTTCTTTCATCTTCCTGAGAACCGTGTCTTTCTCAATCTTGACGAGATTCCTGCGTTCCTCCTCACCGAGTCCGAGCCAGAACTCTTTTATACGTTCTCGCTCTTCGGTAGTGCTTGTGCTCCAGATCTTATTCGCCTTTTGCGATTGAGCATTTTGGGCACCAGCACTGGAGCCCTGGCCCCTGGACTTTAAAGGGTTGGAAGCGTTGGAAGAAGGCGGCGATGGGTGATGATGAGTATGATTGTGGGGCTGCTGCTGCTGCTGCTGGGATTGTGTATAAGCCAAAGGAGCCTTTGATGCTGCCCGTGCGCTCCTCTGCTGCTGCTGTTGCTGCTGAGGATTTTGCTGCTGTGTGGGGGGCTGTGGGGGGTAAGCCATTGGTTTTTTCCCGATGGATACAGAGCTTGGCGGAGGCTGTTGGGCTGTTTGCGCTGGGCGATTGGCGGGCATGGCAGGAGCGAAACCTGGAAAAGATTAGGTAAGCTTGCTATCTCCATACCCTTCCACCATCAACACCGACAAATCCGACTACGATTAGGGTACTCATTACTTCCTACGAAATACTCCTATAGTAGTCGTACGTAGACAACAGTCAATGCAGTCGACCTGTTGGCTTTTCATCTGCAACGTTTGCAGAGAGAAGTTTACTTGGTGGTGGATTTGACACTTTATGGCATGGTTGCCTAGCGTCGGGAGACATGATGAGAATCGTTTCCATCACGTCTACCTCATGGCGGTGGGAGCGGCCCGGAACTGCGGTCTGACGACACGCGGGACAAGCAAAGTTGCACACCAGACAAGTTTACTGGTGGAGTAGCCATCAATCACAAGCTTATGAACAGCACGCGCCCATCATACACATGTGCTTTACATAAACTATACGGACACAGGATGAAGTGAAGGATCATGCATATCGATCATGTATATGTTTTCAAATTTACAATGAACGAAATTGTGGTATAGGACAAGATATGTAGGATATGTTCAACGAGGGAATCATAGAGTGAACCATGTGCGACTCAAGGCAGCCATGCATAGGGGAAAAAATGACAAGTGGGGGAGAAGATGGAAACCAGAAAAGAAAAAGAACACCAAAGCTCCCTAGACCTGAACCTCTCTCTAAATGAATCGCCGAATCCTACGCCCTAATCCGCCATCCATCACCCCTTCTCGTGACTTTCCCTATGCCTCCGAAACTCTCCCTCACCACCAGCCACAGCGCAGTACTGCACACGACATCCTTGATTTCCTCAGCAGTAAGAGTAGTCCCCCCCCACTGGGATTGAGGGGGTGGTTGACCTGCCAAGAGGCACAATGAGTTGACACACCACGAGTCAGGCACCAAAAGCAACAGTAGATAAAAGAGCGTGAAATCTGAACTGATCGTCTCAAAACGCTCTTATACCCCACACTCATCCCCCCAGTAGGAAAACTAGAGCATGACACTCACCCATAGACCGCTTCGTCATCACCATCCGTTCCACCTCTATATCAGGTAGCGGGAACGGCACCTTGAGCATACCCACGACCTTGGGATGATGCGGCGTCGGGGACAGTGTTCCCACCTTCACTCTCAACACCTGCGATTGCGGCGACGACGGAAACACTCCCAGCTCCTCTCTCCCATCAGCAGTCCTCGGAGGGATCGTGCCCCAGCCACCCGGCGACCATTCCCCGTCCCCTTGCGGTGGACGTAATCTCGAAGACGCGGTAGCAGCCGTCGGCCCCGTTCCCGCCTTTCGTATCTTGAGCGTGCACACCCACGGCGTTTCCGAATCCTCAGGATCACTACCATCCCCTGCATCCTCCACATCAAGATCCCTTTCCTTGGCCCTTCCATCCCGTGACATTCTCCTCTCTCGGTCCCGCGTCTTACTCCCACCTCGCACTTGATGCCTCTCATTCTTCTCTCTCCGTGGAGACCCTTCCTCGCTGATGCTCATATTCGTGCTGATGCTGTGATGTGATATCACACTCAGTCGATTGGCTTGTTTGCGCTCCGCTTCCATATCCCTCTCCCTTATCCCGTTCCCATTCTGCTCCCCCTCCGTCCGTTCACCTTCTTCCCCGTCCCCATCAGGTACGAAGAGGCTACCACGCGATCTTCTCGGGCCCAGCCTGCCTCTCCGCGTCTTAGCCTTTCCCCCAACCCGTCTCCACTCAAACCGAACCTCAACACCCTCCGAAACTACACCAGACGCCAGAAGGCTGCCCTGCAATTTTGCCGACCCACGCATCATTCCCAAAACCCCACCATTGCCTTCTTCATCCAGGATGTTTCCCATGAATGAGGAACGGTCCTTGCGTTTGAGCCATTTTCGCACGAACCAGACGTACATTAGCGCACGCGCGTTCTTTGACAGGCTCGACGCTGTAATGGGTCCTGGGGAAATTGCACTCGAAGGGGTGTAGGCGTAAGATAGAATGGGTTGAATACCAAGGATAGGTGGTCTGAGAACCTTCTCATCAGAAGGATTGGGATTGGGATTGGGACCTGAATTTGAATGATCAGCGGTGCTCGCGCTGTGGACGCTTGTCCGGTCTTCAAGAATGTTAGGGCCCAATCCGACCTGAGGAGGAGTTGGTGAAGAGGATCTGGTCCTGAATTTAATTGGGATGGAGGGTGGGGATAACGTAGAGGAGAGGTTGCGGGCATGTCCTCGTGCAGTGCCTATCCGTGCTGGCGTAGGTGTTACCGAAGGCTGCGTTGGCGTCGGCGAGTTCGTTGAGAAAACAGACCCATGAGGCGAGGCAGGAGGAGTAGAGTCCTTGCTCGATTTTTTGAACAACTTGCCAAATATATTCCGTTTGGGCGGTAAGTCAGGCTGAGCGGAAGGTGGTTGGGATGGCGGTTGGAAAGGATGATATTGCAGAGAAATCGCGGACGAGTCAGCGGTAGGAGCGTACTCAGGTGTTGCGGACCGGCTTGACTTTCCCCGACCGATCTCACCCCATACCTCGACAGGCTCGAGTATGGCAAGATCGATGAGCTCGATTCCCCGCTTTTGGAAACGAGCAATCTTAGCATCGGTGCCTGCATCGACAATGGTGTTGGTGAGAACATTATGGGCATGCAGGTTGTACAGAGGGATAATTGTGCGCCTCCCTGAAGCGGTAGAGGCAGTGGACGAGAAGGAAATCGTAGAACCATAAGTGGATGTATCAGAACGATTAGAAGCGGTACGTGTGAGAGAAGTTGTAGTGGAGGCGGTATCATCATCGAAAGATCGACGAACTGCCCGCGGCGTTGGCGGTACGAGTTGAACTTGGAGATTGAGCGGGTGGTTTGATTTAGCTGGTGGCGGGCGTACGACGATAAAGGTCTAAGAGTGATAAGTAATGAGGGCATCATAGGGCGATAAGGCACACCTCGTTAACGCTCTTGGCTTTGCTCGTGGCACCTTTCTTGGCGCCTATGTCGTCCTCGACAGGTTGCTTGTATTCCCGTATCGTTTCGGGGTTGGTAGTGGGATTAGACGGTGCTGGAGGAGTAGTCGTCGTGTGGTTGTCGTTGCCATTGCTTTGGAGCACCGACGGAAGGAACGAAGCGATCGAAGAGAACATAGTCGTGGATAAGAAACCAGTCGCCCAGTCGCCTCAGCAGCTCACGCGTGCCTTGTTTTTTTTGCTAAAACTGCACCTAGTTTGTGTACATCACACTTGAAATACGAGGTTCTGTCAGTTTGGTACTTCTCGGAAAGCGGAGAGAAATACCTGCTGGTAGAGAGGAAGAAGCTCCGAGTCGGATGTATATTGACAACTTGTCATGCTTATGTCACCCCACGGCGCCGAACAAGCGCTTAGTAACTTGTTATCGCCAACTGGCAAGCTTTTGTCATAAGCTCTTGAAACTCGCTGGCGGAACTTTGATCTGGAGGACGTTCTCACCTCGGTTGCAACGGGATATTTGTAAGATTTTGTTTTTTTCCGTTATTCCCGGCGGGGGATATCGGTACCGAGGTACCAACCCGTTACTCCAGGCCATTGGCATAAGTGACTGCACGGCCGCGGACGTGCTCGGCATCCATGGCCAACACAGGTATACAATAACACTCCTGCATGGACTTCGTCTGGTTGGCTTCGCTTGGCCGATATGTCATACGACTTTCTGCAATCGATAATCGATTGCACAAATCCCAGGAACAGCGCTCTAGGGGAATATCTTGGTTCCGATACGGTCCCCATCGGGAACGACCTTCTCCATGCCTAGGGATGAAGCGTCTGTCTACATTTACGCTACGCTGCTCTTATTGCTGGGGACATAACAACTGGGCGTATGGACATCACGTGATGCTACTTAGGGGCAGCACTGCCACTCTTTAATGACCCGTTGGCCGAGTGACAATTCTTCACAACGATGTTACTATAACTTGAACCAACAATCATAGAGACGATTCCTGAATTATGACTCGTTAGATGCCGACTTCCTAGTCGAGTCATCGCTAGGTATCATTTGGGGCGTAGATATGCGCCGTTCCAGAGAATTACAAGCAGCCCATCGAGAATGAGGGACCTTTCGATTTTCACAAGCCACCTATCAGCCGGCTCGGAGTCCAAAACGCTCAGCTTCTATCCGAAGAGTTAGAACGCGCCTTCTTTGGGGCGTTTGCAGAACGTGAGATTTTTCCACACACGGGTACGCACTGTTCTTCGTTTCAGGACTTAGTGCAGTACCTTGTTATTCCAGTGGCGCGCGAAACGTCGATCGCTAGATGATATGTGCTAGCCCTTGATCTCAGCGCATTTCAAATTCAACGAAACACTCGGAATCATCTCCATAGTCTAGGCCAGGGCTCAAAGGTATTCCTTATTCGATCAAGCTGCGTCGGATATTCCATTTCCCAGTGATACATTGAACACCCCACACTGAACGCGGCTCTATAGGTTTTCCTCTATCTCCCTCTCACCGATGATTCGGAATTCAAATAACACCTTTAGGCCATGTGTTCAAGTCACCTACGCAACACGCCGAAGCAACGAACGTTGCAGGGTGCATGATAAAGTTCATCTAAGCGACGTTTCGGATGTAATTCCTCGTCGGTACCTTCAATATGTTGATTTCTTGCCATCCATGATCTATGCGCATGCATTCGTTCGTTCTTCTACGGTTCTAGCCAGTCGACGCCAATGCCAGTTCCTCGATAGATACAATTCGGCGATCTTTCGCGTCCCTTGTTCGCGGAACACTTTTTGCTCGTCTCTGTTTGTTGCAATCATATAACCGGTCGCCCGGCAGCCGATTTGTCATTCCTCCTTAGAATGGTTTTGGAAATTATGAACATGAGTACTAGTGAGTAATCTTACTGGCCACCCTTTTCTGCCGATCGTTGAAAATAAATTTAAGGCTCCGATTTTCATCTACAGCAAGCTACGTATTGCATCGGGCAGCTTATTCCCCCCGAACAATTGTAGTTCCGCAACCCTTCACTGTGGCGCAATATCCCCACCATCACCGTGCTCAGTGAGACACGTTCGCTCAATATCAAGTCTTTTGGGGAAAATGTTGTCGAAAGGGGGCCTGAAACTTCAAGGGATATGGGCCACCACGGCTTGGCCATTGCATAGTTGGTTATTCATTTTCCCAAGTTGCATCGTCCCTGGCGGTCAAGCATCCCTGGCCCTGCTACACCCGCGAGACTTTGAACATAGGGCGGCGTCGGTTATAGTCCTGGTTCAGGCAACGAAACAATAATAGTGGCACAATTGATCTTGGCGCAGCAACGATATCACGTTAATTGAAAATTTCATCATCATCATCCAATCATATACTCAGGTCCTGCCATTGTCTGCCATTGTCGTCCGTTTGGATAAATATTTTTGATTGTCTTGGGCGGTTTGGTCGGGATTTTAATGTATCTATCCAATTTCTCATCCGATAAGACATGATAAGTGGCTCTTGTGCTTCCAGACAACATCGAGCTGATCAATTCCTTATTCAGACCCAGATCTTTTTCCATTCGTCCATGTCCCAAAATCCCGGGACAAAAATGCGATACTACAGGCGCCACCTAACTTATAATGAAGAACTCACGCAGGGTCAGGCGCCCAACATTAACTCTACTTATGAATCGCAGTCGTCATTCCGAGTCGGCGAAGAGGAATGACCCTGAGCATGACGTTTCTTGCACCCATGACTCAGGGACGATTTCTCAGTCCAGACTTCTGCGTGTCCGAGTGACCTCAGCGAAATTCCCTGTAAGTATCCAACCACAGATTCTAATCAGATCTCTGGGTCACGGTTTCTGTCGCTCTGTCCATCTGCCTCATGGATAAGGCCTCTTTTATGTGCCGAGAGACAGATGGACGTAATTCAGCCTACGTTTTCTGGGCGATCTATTTCGGTGTCGACGAACATAATCGCCGAAATTTTGAACGTGTGGTGCGTCTGTTGCTTTCTACAACGAGTAACGGAAACGGAATTTGCTATGTCTGCGGCCTCGTCTATGGGGATGCCGGCGGAGCTGGTAAAGAGTCGCACAAAGCCATTAACACTGATGAATCTCCTCCCGGGTGATCTTTTTCTCATGACGGTGGTGCTAGGCCTTCTGTGGCGACAAGACTCCGAGCACATAACCGAGGAGTGCATGATGCCTACCCAGATTGTCTATTCCGCGGAGCTTCAATGAACTGCATGGCTGGTCATGCTCACATCCCTATCGTCCGTCGGTTTCAAATAAGCACGGGGTGTTCATTCATTTCAAAAGTGCGTTCTCCTCGTATTATATCTGTCGATCTAGTACGACACTTTAGACAGATCCTGTTACGGGTGGCACCCCGCATATACCGACATGCCTGCAATGGGGAATTTTGCAGTGGGCACAGTCCTGAAACGGGCGTAAGTGCTCGCCCACAAATGACGCGTGTACTTTGCGGGGTACCGTTGCATGTCAGTGTTGGGCCAACATATGATCATCTGACATCTAGCCTGTAACTGAGAAGGCCAGTCCCAAGGTGACCCCAAATATCCAGTAAGTTATCGTCAACACGTCGCCACCGATCATAACGCATGCGGCCTCCAGCCATTTGGTGGATGGCGCGCAGGCATTTAACCAGGAATCTACTGAACCTAAGGAATCCTCCATATTTAGCCCGTAGTCCGTTCAAGCGGCCGAAAGATGAGCCGACAGCAATGAAAGACTCATGGCTCCCAGGACACAGCGACAATTTGATCGTTTATTCCACATTTACCAAGGGAAACTTTATGCAGGCATCTATCAGACCCTTCTTTTCTCTGACGGCACTGGCATGTTAAGAGAAACGGCTGGCGCGCTGTGGTTGTCACAAATACTGTACCAACTATTATTTGTGGCATTCCATCACTCCATCATGGCATCCTACCGGCACGCCTCGGGCTTCGAGTTGATGCTCGGTTCAGACGTTTATGGTCGATCTGCACTTCAAGGTTATATTTTATCACAGAAGGCACATTGTGCAGGGTACCCCAATTTCCTCGTAAATTACCAGGGTGCCCGTTGTTGATTAGCACAAGGATGGTCAATTTGGACACCTAAAATGGAGCCTAAGATCGGAGCCCAAGTTGTGGTCACTTCGGGGAATAGGTACATGCGCGCAGGCAGACGACAATTTTAGTGCATGTGTATAAAACACTGGTGGTACCCTTCCTCGCTAATACTTCAGTTTACCCTCCAAGCCTTACTGGTCAACGACGTTCGTAGTATGGAGTCTCCAGAAGTTCAGGTAGGCTGTCCTCGTTATGACCGAGCTTTGAAAATTCCTGATCTCATCATTTTCAGCCGACTCCTAGCCAACCAGAGGAAGAGCTCACTCCTAAAACGCCAAAGAGAACATCCATGGCATGTCAGTTCTGCAGAGGTAATGCGGAGAGAGACCATGATAGTGTGTACCATTCGTGCATTACTAAGAGCTTCACAGGCAGAAAGTTGAAATGCGATGGCGGGAGACCATCCTGCTCGAACTGCAACCGACGCGGCTACCCTTGCGTATACACTCCTGTGTATGTCAGTGTCTCACCTAACCCAAACTGTTTTGACCTTGTTTCCAGAAACGCGCAGAAGTAGATCGATGATCCTTTACGTTTGTCTGCCTATGACTACCCGGAAATTTCCTTGCTGCCTAATTTAAATGATGGGTGTTAATGTACTATGGCGCGATGTATCAATATCTTACTTTATGTAGCACACTGACTGAATCCCATTTCACTGATCGCATATAGGCCTACGTAGGCTAATTCAGTCGACTGTCTTGACCTGCTTTGCTTTGCCGTACTGCTCTGCCGTTATGTATCAGGGTCGCGGGCAAACACCGAACGCGATCGTGGACTTGCCAGTGAAAGAATGGGGTGCAATATCCACAGATGGTATTTTCCAAACGGTCTTGGTATGCGTGGTACTATGAAGTTGGAAATCGTCGACCCATCCCCTGCCCATGTCCAAACGGTCTTGGTATGCGTGGTACTATGAAGTTGGAAATCGTCGACCAATCCCCTGCCAATGGAGGCTGCGGCTTAAAGGCAACAGTCAGTGTATACTTACACGTTGCGTTGACTTCCTCAATAAAGAGGGTTGGGAAGGCCTACAGCATTAACGAATGGGGCTAGGGAATTGTCCGAATTTATGTGCAGCGTGACTCAGATGGATGATAATCGTATCTGTTGTTTAGTAGGTTATCTGAACCTTGATATCAGATATCAAATCATCAGGTACCTCTTGCAAGTCGTCCACCACGAACAGCTATAACTTGAAGTACTTAATCTCCGCGAGACAGTGGTGGATCTTGATTGCAAGTCTGCATCATGCGGCCAATCATCAGCTGAGGCCTCACGGCATGAACAGTTCAATAGCTCAAGTTCATATTCTATCCGTACCCCACAGACGACGCCATAATTGAGAAACCCGCACGTCGCACGTTAACTGGGCGCATACAGTGACACATGTACTATGTCTCATTGTGACATCACGTTTCCTGCTCTCGAAAGTCAGGTTCCAACCATCCAATACTGAGGGTCAACGTTAACGTTCAGCCTTAATGTTAACAGAGTTTATCGGGCACTTTCTCAGGAACAGGAAATGAGCTTGGAAGACTTGTCAACGTACCGCATAATACCGGGACACGAGGTATTTTACGTCCCCGACTTCGTGACGGTGAATGAATACCTCAGTCACCTTCTGCCCATTGCTCACGTCGCATCGTACGGCATGGGATAATAGCAAGAAGAGGAAGAATACCTCCTTCGTAAGGTACATAAAATTGCATCCGCGGATCGACGTCCCAGTCATGATGCCCAGATATCCGAAACCCCGAAACAAAGGTGGAAGAAATTAGCCAATCGTCGGTGAGTCCTATAGAATCATCGAAGTCATCGGGCGTTAGGTTCAAACGAAACTTAGACTGCAGCTGTGGGGTCAGTCCGAAGAACCCGCAGCATCACAACTCTATCTCTCTTACGAACATGACTAGGTGGGGAACTCGCCTCGACAAATGTCCTTTTTCCGCAAGCAATGCCGGCCTTTCTGAATGTGTAGTGCGTCTTCTTATCTGATTAGATATGTAGGAGCTCTGTTGAGATTGTTCAGTCCTGATCTCATTTCACGTCTAAAGAACGTTGGCATATTTGCATCCTCTCCTCATGGCGCGCCAAATCATGTCATTCTTAACGAAGTAAGTGCTTTGGTGAATCACCTCAGGCCGCATTAAACTTTTCTCCCACGCAGTATCTCCCTGGCCAAGGAATCATGGTAAGCAACGGTTCTATCCAGTCATGTATTTACGGTAGCCCAAATTATCCTGGGATGATCAGCCACACGAGGACGGACCAGCTTATCACCCTGTGGTCGCAACCATCTCGTTGGGCTCCCACTCGGTCTTCCATTATTATCAATACAAGACCGCCGATGCGGAGACGCACACTTCGTCCTCCGATAGCCAAGAAACAGGTCGAACTATTGACCTTAAACCAATCCTCTCAGTGGTTTTGGAAAGAGGCAGTCTCGTAATATCACGGGATCTTATGTATACTTCTCACCTCCATGGGTAAGAAACCACCAAGGCCTTGGCAACTCCAAGACTATTCATTTATTGTCTTGCAGCATCGAGGAAATTTCGGAAGACTGCTTTTCGGCTGGCGATCGTTCAAATCCACCAACGATAACTCACCTCGGTGTTCCGGTGGCAAATTGGCAAATGCTGACAGGGGAGGGAGTGAGAAAGGTGGTGGAGCAAGGTGGCGTGCTGAAGCGAGATATTAGGTATAGTCTCACATGTCGCGATGTGGGGCGTATCTCTAGCGTGAAGCCATTGGTACGTTAATGGGACGTATTTTATTGGGCAACGAGGACTTGAGTACGTTATCTGGAGAGAATTCGCGCATCATGGATGCTGAGACTAGGTGCCCTAATATTCGAGAAAGTTGGAACAAATTTGGAATAAATCATCCAAGTCGCTGAAAGAAGGGATCAGGTTTCGTTTAAAAGATGGTGTAGAGCATACCGCTCGTTCAATCAAACGACGGGAATCTGCATGAGTACGATAGTGCTCTGCGTCATCACAAATCTTCACACACTTGAACTGTCCTTCCGCGCTATCCCAGTGGAATATCCGTTTGATCCCGGCCCACCTACACCATTCAACACTATGCGTGGCACATAATCAGTTTTTCTTCGATACCGAAGATCAAGAGCCGAATTATGCAATTCTCACCATCGCCAGCACGGCTGGGCACACCCCAAGCCTGTCTTAGTACGTCGCACCACGTAAAGATCTGCCCCCCTCAACACTCTGGGTACAGACGATCGCTTCACTACATTTTTGGTTGTCCAACCCTGCATCTCCGTCTCGATCTTTCTACCGGTCTCCGCACCAGATCGCGTTACACGGTGGCCGTGCCCTGCTGCGACATGATCGCGCTGGTTGGAGTCAGGCTTGGGAAGCGCACTGCTGCCTCGACTCCGATCTTTCCTTCCTCTCCTCATCGGAACATAGCCGTAGTCGTTTTCGTTGTAGGCACTGTTTGAGCCCTGGTTTGGAGAAGGAGCTAGCCTCGGTCTCCGGTAAAACATGCCACTTGGTAGGGGGAGCCAGGCCACCGGTGAGATTAAAGATCGCATGCATCTCAGCGTGCATCGATACAGGCTTCGCCGCAGTCCGACAATTGAGGACCTCGTCGTAATGGGGCCGCTGATGATTGTATCCGGTGCCGACTACCTTTCCCCCTTTGACGATTATGGAACCCAAGGTGAAGGTCATGGGAGACTGGTCCGAACGACGGTACAAGCAAGTTCGGATTAGCTGACATGATGCGATCTAGATGCCTGCTGCTCACCCTGGAAGCGGCCTCTACACACTGAGAGAGATAGAACTGGGACTTGTTCGAGCTCATGATAAATGAGAATTGGATTTAGTTGAAAGTTTTGTTCTGAAGAATTGTGGCAATGAGGCTGAGACTCGAGTTACTTTGTTACTCTAGCACGTGCCAGGGTCACGTATGTCGCGTCGCATAACTCCATCAAGCATTAAAAACTATTTTGCTCGAACGCCTATAGATCCTTTTCACAAGTCACCAAAATCCTCCAACGCCCCAAAATCTTCCGATAGCATCTTCCAACTCCCAGTCTTCATCCGGTCAAAATCTCCTTTGACAACAAGATCCGATTTGCCAACGCCGTCAAATTCGCATCCGCCACCACCACCTCCGGAGCATACTCCACCCCAAACACCTGCTCGATCGCCAAGCAGATTCGCTTCGCTTGTCTCTCTTCCCAGAACGTAAAGTCGTCTGGATCACCATATTCTGTGTGAAGTGATATGGCGTCCGCGTGGGGGGTGTTGGGTGTTGCTGTCCCTATCCCTGTGTCTACGTCTGTGTTGGTGCTCATGTTCAGGGGTGGAGGGTCAGGGCTCAGGTCAGCGTTGGTTTGGGAATCCGTGTCGGAGCATTTATTGCCTAAAGGAGGTGTCGTGTCAATTAACGAGGGCCCCTCTAGGTCCAGTACCAGTTGAGAGGAACCGAAGGAAGGTTGGACAGACGAGGAAGCGACAGCAGCAGCAGCATTGTTGACCCTGGGTGTAACAGGGTTGCAAGACTGTGGAATTAAAGATGGATCCGAATCCAAGCACAGCGGCACAATATGCATCAGTGACTCTCGTACAGAGGCAAAGTTCAGCTCTGAGGGCTTTTCCACTACAAAATTTAAATCAAATCAGTCAACGACTCACGATCGGCAGAAGACCACCACAGAGTTTGAGTACCCACCAAAAATCTCCAACGGTCCATCCAACGCCATGACATTATACTTCCCATCATGGTGGTACCGTACCTCGTACTGTCCTACCAACCACGGGAGTGTATTCCCTTTAAATGTTACTACCCCGCTCCTCTTCCCGTCGCGCGGGCTAGCTGGGCGCCGTGATCTATCAGAGCCCACCCAATCGTACACAGGCACCCACATGCCCAGAGACGATGTCTTAGTTACGAGCGTGGACTTGTTTGCCCCGACCTAGTTCCACGTGGTTTCTTCAGTAACAGAGTCAAAATCACAGAAAGAGTCTACTCACTCTGTACAGCCCAATCCAATCCTTCCGTGAATGCTTGTGCGGCGCCTCCCACTTCACCTTGATAGGCTCCCCGAGATGGAACGCTTTGCCTCCGGATGATGCACTAGGCACGACAGACGCTTTGTACTTGCTCTTGTCATACGCTGACAAGTCATTCGACACCCTCCTTCACGGCACACGTCAGTTCAGACCAAATCCCACTCAAATGAAACGAGACCAACGTAATGACAAGCTTCTCCCTCGACTGCTGTAGCAAGATCTTCGTATCCTCCACCACCTCCGATATCCTCGGGCGGGCTGCCAGCATCCAACACGCGAACGATCAGCGACTGGCACTCTAAAATTATGCTAAAACCACACCACTCACACTTTGCCAAAAATTCCTCAACCACATCCGCCGTCTCCTCATACACCTTGTCAAACGTGCCCTTCACCTCCTTCACCACTCTTCCCAGCTCTGGTGCATGTTTCTGAGCGCCTTTCTTCAAAATCCCTGCATTTTTGCTCGCGACGCGCTTCATCACCTTTACGAATCCTGCGTCCTTCCTGAGGGAGTCGCCGTACAGTTTCTTCATGTGCGGACTGCGAAAAAAAAACAAAAGGTGCGATCAGCTTGCTGCGTACTACATGAAAACAAACGGCAAGGCTGATGCGTACTTTTCGACCCAGCTGAGGAACCACCAGTTCGCGATATGCCGAACAACTGCGAGTAGCAGTACGAGCTTACTCCCGCTGATCAGTGCAAGCCCGAACCACGCTGCTCCTCCCATTGATTCCGGATTGTTCAGGTATCTGAACCACCAACCATCAGAATCATTGGCGTCTATAAAATTCAGATGACTTACCGATAGATCCCTGTATATTCTAGACTAGCAGGGAAGTCTTCCATGAAAAAGTCGCCAAAGAACCAGCCTGTGCTCGCAATTAGCCTGATTGACATGGGGGTAATATTTTAACGACACAAACCGAACACGCCAAGTACTTCGTAAGATTCCATGCTTGCCCAGATATGCAAACCAATCAGGAGCTTTGAAAAAAAAACCAATCGTCAGCAGCAAGCTAGTAAAGTGAAGATAACTCACAAGACCCAAAATATGTCTCAACAGCTCGTTCCCCACAATCCAATCATCCGGGATAGAATACGTCTCCCACACCACCCCAATGCACGATACTATTGACAACAACAACCATCAATCCCCATCCCATCACCGAAACACAGCGAAAACGGCACAGGAGACCAAAAAACCCACCATACGTCATACACATACTCAAATTATACATCGCCTTCCAATTCGCAAACGCCTCCACACGAGCCCCCGCCACACCCTCACTATCGTCCCGATAAAAATAGTTCTTCACAAAATGCCGAACCAAGAACTTGTTCTGGCTTTGTGCGCTCAGGAGCCAACCCAGACCTACATAGTGCAACAGACACCATGTTAGTGCGTGGACGAAGTGTAAGCGCAGTACGGAGGCATGGGAGAGTGTACAGGGTAGGACGGAGAGGAGGACGGCGTAGCAGATGATGATGACGAACATTGCGTCATTTGCACTGTTGGTGTGTTGTGAGTAGGAAAATACAACAAAGGTTGTTAGACATACCGGAGCAGATCGACATTCCGCAACACGACCGCGTCACGCCTGAAATACTTGTTCAGCAAATCATGCTGTGACAACCCACGCGTCTTCCTGCCGTTGCCCATACCAGCACCTGCATCATCAGCACCACCAGAGGAGGATACCGACATCATGCTCGCGATGGAGGATTGCGGCTGATGCCTCGACTTCAACTTGGAGGGTGTGCATGATATTTGCCCCTGCTTCCGAGTCGAGTGCCGACCTGGTGGTAAGGTATTTTGGTTGACTATTGTGGATGGCTGAGTCTGCGTATGGATCCGATCGTCCATCTCCCCCTCGGTCGTCTCAGGCTCTGTTTCAGTTTCGGTGGCAGACTCACCCTCCGTCGCAGTAGGCGTGGAAAGCATATCTGCTAATTCGTGGTCGTGGTCTTGATTTGCAACCCCAGTTGCGGTAGGGAGAGTAGTAGACGTGGACGCCTGCGGCATAGAAGTTGAGGTGGAGCTTCCTGCTCTACCGGAGCCTGAGCTAGAGGGAAACAAAGGCGTGCGTTTGGCTATAAGTTTGCGTTTGCCGTACATACGTTGGATATCTAGATTTTAATGTTGGTAAGTTATCAATGACATACATCAAACCTTGAATGCTACTCACGGGGGTTCTCGAAGAATACAAGGAATGCAAACTGCGCTGCGTGCGCAGCGAGGCTTACAAACAGGACTGCGTAGCTTCCTGCAATCAGCGAGAGACCATAGTACCCCGCGTATCCTGGCACCCCACAGATGTCAAAACTACATCTGACGGTAAGGATCTTGGGTACGCACCGACAGAATACATGGGGTGCGGCGCGAGCTCGAAGACACCGTCGAATACGAGGGCACCGCGCTGGAAGAAGACGTCACCCCAGTACCAGCCGTAGTCCTTGACGACGTTGTGCGCTTCTGTTTTTACCCAGAGGTTGAATGCGATCAGGGCGAGGCCGCCAACCCATCTTAAGAAATTACAACGTTAGTTGAGAAGACGGAGGTGAAGAGAGGACAGGGATAAGCACCTCATAATGTGTACTGCGACAGAAAGGTTTTGGGGGACACGAAAGCATGAAAAGGCGAACAAGCAGTACGACAGAAAGTCACTGGGTAGTGAATACTGGTCAATGGATTGGAACGACGCGAGATAGGGATACGAACTTGACGAGAATCACGTCCACTGCCTGACGGAACAGTAACCACGTATTATACTCCAAGGGCAGTTCCTACGACCGAATAAACTACAGGAAACGAAACAGCAGAACAATGCATGACCTACGTCAAATTCATAATCCTTCCCCATTTTTCCAGCGAGCTGTTCCTTAATCCACTTCCTCATTCGCGGAAGACGTTCGCCATCAAGCCAACCAAGCCTGTGCACCTCTCGCACGATCCACCTTTTCTTGCTCTGCTTGGTGAGGACCCACCCAAGGCCCAAATCATACATGCCGCGCCAGAATGCAAAGTAGATGAAGAAGAACACCTGGGATGCACCCCGCGGAAGAAGAATGAAGAGCAGGATCTGGGAAGCGAGTAGTGCGAGGTTGAGCAAGTCCAGGTGTGATTTTGGATAATTCGGGTGGAAGAGAGTTGTCAGTACATCGTGTGTCGTTGGGACGCGAAACACTGCGCTTGAATGTAAAAACACCACTAGGTCTGGAAATAAAAAGTCGAGATACCTTCGCCGGATGGTGTTTTGCCCCACACGACCTCGTCGCACGGTGGCTGTTGCGGTGCAGATGAGTCCTCGTTCTGCGGAGACTGCTTGGCTGCATTGTTGCGCTGCCGGAGAGTATTTTTGTGGGAGGACATCTGTGAACGGATGTGCGGCCACCTTGAAAATGCACGGCTGCAATTTATACCTGCTCCGCGTTCCTTCAAACAGTCTTGGTAAACACAGACATACAAGACTACTCAATGTCGTGCACGCCTTCCTTCAAGTTATCTGGAGGATGAAACCACTGAGTGGTTATGCGGCATCTTTCCAAAGAAGACAAAAGGCGCGCATAGTAAGGTTTACTGTCGGTCAATAACTATTAGTGGTCTCGTCCCATCATATCGCCTACCGGCCCTAAAGTGCCTTAGCGCTGACCCAACGGTCCCAAGGGATGTACCTCCATAATTCTAATAGTAATACTAGTATATACTAATCTTGCCAATCTATCCCACGAACATGGTGCTCGGTAACTTCCTTCTACATTACTTGTTAATCTCCTTTATGCTTCCAGAACAGTCTGCAGATGGTTCTGTGCGTCTCATTTTCACCTCGGGGAAAGAATGGCTTCTGCGGGCGCCAATGCACTTTCACACTCCCCCGTGGAGACTGTTTTGTATATATTCA
>QFEU01001118.1:12241-29386 GCA_003316345.1 Tricholoma terreum | reverse complement strand
TTCTGATTATTTTTTATTTCTATTCTCTAACTAATTGTATTTTTTGACTTTTTAGTACTCAAACTGCTGGTAACAATGGATGCCACTACTCGAGACAACCCACCCAACCACGACTGCCCAAACCCCCTCCTGCCCATCCAAATGGCATGTGAGGGCGCTTATTTGGGTTAGAATGTGCAGGGGGATGCTGGGAGACCCATGAAGGGGGATACCCATGAGGTGCGCACCAATACCCTCCCATAAACCTGTCACATCACTAACTCCCCCATCAGCCTCAACACCACCTAGAACACACAGTGCACAGCACCGAACGACACAGCACCCGCCCCCACACCTATGAGCCACTGCTCGTAGGGTAGATTGTGGGTGCTGAATGGACAACAAGGGCAAGAGGACAGAGAAGAACAGAAGACGACAGTCTGCCATGCATATGAGCCATGAGCCACATGGCCTCCTACAAGCAACTGCTCGTACGGTGGTTTGTGGGTATGGCTCGGCCATGATAAGAGGGGACAGGGCGAGGAGGAGAATGGGGGGCAAGAGCATAGCACCCGACACCCACTGCTGCGAGCACTTGCTTGCAGGGTGGATCGGGTGCTAACGGACCATCCCCTATATTTGACAACGAAGAAGGAAACCACGACAACAAGGGCTGTCAACAACAGCACCTCCTACCACTGCTGCAAGCAACTGCTCGCAGGATGGATATGGGGTCCTGGTGCAACATGATGGGGACTGCGACTCAATGAGGAGGATGGCTACCACAACACAAAGAGGGGGTTACCACAACATAATGAAGAGGTTACCATGATGCGATGGGGGGTTACAATGGCAATGAGGGAGTATGTACCATGGTGTGACAAGGGGGCTACTACAGTGCAACATGATGGGCCACCTGCTTTCTCATTTGCTTTTTTTTTCTTTCATAGTTATTTTTGTCAGTAGTACAAAGGAATATATATAATATATACTGCACTTTGAACAATGTCTTTTAAAAACTATGATGAGGTACCTATTTTAGTGACAAGGTCATGAAAATATTTTCACCAAGTCCTTTGAGAGGGAGTTTGAATGTGCCAAGTACTGCCAGAGACCAGGTAAAATGCATTCTTGCTTCATTTTTGTTGAATTTGCTTTCCGGGGGTTTCACAGTAAACATTTTTTACATCATTTTTCATTACATTTTTTGGTCCATTATGTCAATTTCTCTGCCAACAATCAAAAAATGATGGAGAAATGAGATTGAAAATGAGCCAAAAATGGCCAAAAAATGTCTACTGTGAACAACCCTATTAGAATTGTTCACAGTAGCCATTCTTGGGCCATTTTCAGCTCATTTTCAAACTCATTTTGGGTCATTTTTGTGTATTTGGCAGAGAAACAAACAAAAGGGAATGAAAAATGGAATGAAAAATGATATAAAAAATGGTTACTGTGAACACCCTGGGAAGGAAATTTTAGAAAAATGGAGCAAAAATGCATTTTCACCCTCAGGCACACTGCCAAAAGGATAAAAAATGATCATTTTTCAGGTCCCTTTTTGCAGTCATTTTCCTTTCATTCTCACTTTCATTTTTGAGCAAAATGGAACCAAAATGAAATGCAAAATGGTTGAAAAATGAGTAAAAATGAGCCAAAAATGCCAACTGTGAACAACCCTATTCTGCCTGAAAGGGCATATTTTAACTTGGGAAATTCTTTATTGTTTCTTCTGATCTTGGGGTCATTTGCCATATATTTTACTGTCATTTGAATCTTCAAATGAGACAAGAGGCCTATAGTATCTCATCCTTAAGATATCCCACACTCTACCCTACACATGTTGATTTTTCATCTTATATTCTCATGTCTGTACAAGAATCTTTTAACAAAATAATTGACTATAAATATGAGCATCATATAACTTATATTTGCATATTTAACTTGTATCGTCTACTGAAATCCCATGGCCAACAGTCAACCAAAAGTTGATGCTGAGGAGGAACCATAGATTGTATAAGATGACTGGGTTATAACATCAATATATGTGAATGATTGTATTGTAAGGTCCTGTAGTGTAATGGTCTGGATGCTCTGCTCTTACATGTGTGATTGTATGAGGTTGAGATTTCAATCCTTGGTAATTGTAAACTTGGATTATTTCTATTAGAGGAAATATTTGCAAAATAAGTCTGTGCTATCTAAACACAGTAATACTTTGCAAAATATGATCTCTGGATTAGAGTTTATTTTGCAAGTGATTGGGTATGTAGTTGAAGAATTCATTGCAAAAGATTAACCAGGAGTATTGCCTTCTCACACTTGAATTTTGGACACTCAGCTCAGATTTTCTGGACATTCTCATAACCATGTTCCTCCGAAATAATAGTTATCCCCTTGAAGACACCAGATCTCACATGATCAGGTGGAAAATATAGTAATTGTGGTGAGCCATCAGCAAAGCAGCCATCTGCAATCTGGACTTTCTCCTCTTTGACCTTTCCGTCAGGGGTATACACCAAAGAAAGGACTATTGGGCTCTGTAGGGGCCTTGGACATTTTGCAGGCAGAGAGGGCATCATCAACTTTCTTAGGGTGTGTTCAAGTTGCATTGTCAAATACAAAGATGTGGTATTTATTATGGAAATATTTCTCTAGGATATCCATTACTATGAACACATGCTTCAAAATGTCTTCATTTGTGAAGTACCCATCATGTGCCTTTCCTGCTTTGAAGAGAATGCATGCAGTATCATTTCCTGTTGCTACTAAAGCCATCTGCAATCTGCAGACAAGATTGGTGACCATTATCTTCTCCCTTATGGCATGAGACTGCTTTCTCATGACAACGCCATACCAAACTAGTGGCAGTGCTCACCTTTGTCTTAGGTAATAGTACTTAGAGGGTGTTTGGCAACCAAAAGATGGGAAATTTTGAGTCGTAATCTCTACATTGCTGAGCAGCCGGAATGTGACAATGATGTGAGATATTCGTGACCATTGGGATCACAATGCGTTGTAATCACACTTGATCATCATGAATGCAAACTTGTAGTTCCTCTAACAGCCCAACCAACAAAGCCTCAGCACAATTACCTCATACTAAGCATGGTCAAAAGGCCGCTGATCCCAAGGCCAAGATTGTCAAAAAACCTATGGAACCTGGGACAAAATGCCAGTGGTCACCAGAAGAAGAAGGGTGCTTAATCGTGTTTCTGGTTTCTAGGCAGTCTGAGGCTGGCAACAGTGGATTTTTCAAATCATAAACATGGACTGCTGCTGTCCAAGAGATGGCAAAGTTTCCTATGAAAGGTCCCAACAAGACCACAACAGCATGCTCATCAAAATATGGTTGTGTATGTATTCTCTCTCATGTTGCCACTCAAGTCTTCTGAATGTTCTCCAGCTTTGTACTCAATACAACATGATTACCACTCTGAAGGGACTTTCTGGGCTGGGGTGTAGGTATACAACTGAGTTAGGAATGAATATCAGTGCGGCTGAGCAGTCTGTGTGGAGTGACTATACAACAGTGCATCTCTTCTCAGAATCACCATTTGCAGTCTGATGAAGTTTGGTAGAAGCATCCTGGAAGTGTCACATATGCTCACAAGGGTTTCCCATTTTACAACCTCATGACTCCCCTCATACCCAGCCTTGCAAAGGGAAATAATGTCTACCGACCATCACAAGGGATGTATGGTGCAGCAAGTGCAACATTACAACTCACAAAGGATGCAGATAAGGTCCCAGCACCCACAGATAGTTCTATTGGTGATGGTGCTAATCTTGACAAAGGGTGCAATGGTCATGTTGGTGAAGAAGAAACTCCTCCTATTCCACCCCCCTTCATCCCTCCCATCATCACCAATCTCTCCACCTTTGTCACTCACTCCTCAGATGGCAGAATCTGATATCATACCTTGCTCTGGCACATTCATTCCCCATGCAACTCCCTCAACCTCAACTGGTTCTAAGCGCAAACAATCAGTGTTAAGTGCCACATAGTCATCAAGCACAAGCAACAAGAGGCAACACACCACTCCTGGTGCCATTGCAATGAATGGCATCAAGGAATTTATCGATAAGCTCAATGCTATGATATCCAATAGTGTTCTTATGCAACCTGATTGCCTATGTGCTGACACTTTGCCTGAGCGTCGGGCCAAAGCAGTAGACCTTATCCAGGTGCAAGAGGACTATCTCAGTAATGATCAAATGGTTGCATTGCTCAATTTTTTTAGAGCAGACACTGCTGCTGCAGATATTTATCTTGTGATCAAGCGTGAAAGTCTACGAAAGGCATAGGTTCAGAAGCAGTTGTGGAAGGAACTTGGATTTCCTCAGGCGCCTCAGTGATAGGCTTGTGGATTGTCTCAATACTGTGTATATCCTGTAACAGCACCAGTGCTCATCCCCAACCCTCAGACATTTTTTCTTTGCAAGCCATTGTTTCATACACCATGTGTGTATCTCCAGGTGTTGCATACGTACATGTACAGTATGTGTACTACATGTTGCTCTTGTTGGCTGATCCTCATAATAATAGTGTCCATCATGAGCTATATCTCTCCCCTATCTTGAAGGACCTGTTGGTATTGAATCCACATACAGTCTGCCATCTTGTCTCTCCTCCTCTCAGCATCTCTTTTCTCACCTTGCTTCAGTGGACCCTTTGCCGATTCTCCTTCAGTATCTTCCTTGAGCTCGGTCGTCTCTGGATCCAATTCATCAAGATCATACTCTGGAACATCTAACTCCCCAATACGATCATGGATTTCCTCAGGATTATATGTACGGATTACATTGTGAAGTGCTGCAAGTGCCGCAGGAAGATGCACTTGTACCTTGGGTGTGAGATCAGGATTGTGTCGCAGAATTGCGAACCAATTTTTCAGGATCCCAAATATCCTCTCAACAATATTACGAGCTGATGCATGACGAAGATTGAAGAGTTCCTGTGGAGTGGTTGGGCTAATAAATATATATGAATAAGCATCGTAGGAATATTTATAATAAAAGGAAATACACCAAAGATCTGGGCGGCCCCACTCAGCAAGGTGGTATTGTACACCTCGATAAGGAGTAAGGAGTGCATTGGCGAGTGGAAATTCTGCATTAGCAAGGTAGTATTTACCTGGCTGGATTTTTAAATCTGTCATATGGGAATCAAGGTACATGGTTGAATCGGAAACTGATCCTTCCCAACCAGTGGACATATACATGAAGTTGTGATCAAAATCACATCCAGTGAGACAGTTCTGAGTGATAAGCCCTTTGCGATCATGTGCCAAGGCTCGCTCCTCTGCTGTACCAGAGCTAATAAAGTGGGTTCCATCCATGGCACCAACAGCATTCTCAAAAAAAGGATTGAACTTTGGATTGCCAAAAATGTAAGCGGAAGGGGGATCAGTACTCCGTGGCTGGTGGACGAAGTCCGAGTAGAAGGGTTCAGATGCGAAGATGAAAAGCATTTTTAAGAAATATCTGAAAATTGGTAGGTATAGGTGTGAATCTAGACAAGGGTAACATACTTTGAAATTGTATCATTTGAACGTTGAAATTGTTTGCCTGCATGGCATACTGATATACCTGTAACACATCTATACAAAAAGATCGCCAACTGTTCCTCCAGAGTAATACCCCGAGAGTGGTTGATTCCAATGAGTTGTAGATAGGATATCAAGAAGCGGAATACATGTTTGTGTACACCTAGTTCACAGTGAATCCAATCTGGGTGGCCCTCCAGAAGTTCAAGGACCCATCCAGCACCGGAAAGAGCAGATGTATGGTAATCTTTCTTGTCATATAATGGACCTGCAAATAAAAGGACTGCAACTACTACAGCATTTATGATTAATCCCACCATTTGCAAGAGTAATCGACGTCGTTGTGTGCGATCCATGATTGAGAGATGTCAGTAAGATAAGAAATTGCCTAATTAAGTAGAGTGACAATATTTCAAGTTCCGACAAGTTTGGATTGCATAATGTGTCACCAATTTTGGGTTACAGAACACCCTCTTACTGACTTTGTGCTATTCACACGAGCTCCGAGTCGTTCTCACACCTTCCCTATTCCTATGAGCTACACAATCATCTCCGATTCTCATCGCACTATATGATTGAGGCGATAAAGGTGTACGAAAATCGAGACCACAGCACGAGAGATGTGATGGATTTGAACTTCGTATTGATGGCAACATCATCATGATTCTGGTGCCTTTCTTTCGCCGAACGCTCTTCAGAAGCTGACAGCCATTCCAGTTGCATCATCTTGCTGATAGGCCGATAGTACCCGGCGAATTTACCTACCTACCTCCTACCAACGACATCTCAACATCATCCGACAGGTTCAGAGGTGCAGTCAATTCACGTCTGTGACCTCGCAACCGGAAGCTCGAGTCTGCGAATACTTTGACGAAATGGTTAAAGCTCATTGGGCTCCTTTCCAAAAATATTTTTGAAATAAGGCCTCAGGCAACCTGGTCCTTCAATCGTAAGTCATACGAACTTGCTACGTGGGCAGGTCGTTCTGCCGCACTGCATTATGGCAGGTTCCGGCGCGGGCAAACCCAAACACGGCCTCCAAGGTCACCGCGAGCCAATACCAGGACAACAATACATATAGGAAGTACATCCAACTGAATGTCTGATACGCTCTTCTTTTATCAATGCCTCTGGCAGGGGGCATTCTCTCGATTCAACCAGCTTGTGGGTAATGAGTGAAAACGTAATGTGGCCTGTGGATATCAGGGATGAAAGATATCTCCCAGAGTGTGGGCCCGCCGTCGCGGAGAGCAGATCGCACATATGAAAGGGTTATCCATTCGTGCAGGGAATTTCATAACCACGTTTTCCCCTGCGACTTTTTTCCACATTCATGAAGCGCGTGTTGCATCTTCAGATTCGGAAGTACCCATGGAACCAATTCCAAGCTTTCCCTCACGCAAATCAATGTCAGTGAGACTTATGGTCAGTAATTATCAACACCTCCTGGACTCCCTTTTATTTATCTTTTTGCTTCTCGTTTTACAGTTCGTTCGTCATGTGAAACGTGCAGCGGCCCCGAAGATGGTGGACCCGCAGCCACCGCCACCATCGGGTGCTAATGTACAGATTAGATGGTACAGAATGGGATGAAGATGATGTAGGGTGCAATAGGATCTAGTGGCAGTGCGCACCAGTCTAGGACAACTGCATCGATTAGGGTCCGGATATCCGCTACAAATATGCAAGTGTTCATAACATCAGAACGGCCGTCCTACTCTTCAATACGAACTTCAAAAGCCATCACATCTCTCGTGCTATGGTCTCAGCCGCTGTGCTCCTTTTTCAATCTCTTGCCTCAATCATCCTGAAATGAACCCTAATCTCTTCATCGTCGCTTCCAATTCCTCTAAGCCCTCTGAGTAACGCTTTGTACAATTGTTATCACCCTCGTCCCCTCGATTGAAGTTGACTCACCTGGTTCGCTGGTTCTCCGTCTCCGCACCGGTCGCGCGCCTACTGTAAGCTTGCAATTAACTTGAGCCCGCTGCTTAGCTTGGTTATACCCGCCAGAAGATTTTTCGATTCTCAATTCTCAATGATATCGGTCCAGAAACCCCGAGACCCGAAAACAGCCCAGCGATTCTATATCCGCCCGTCAGATTTCAGTCGCGGAACCAACCCGATCACATGGATCTAATTATTGGCCATCGATAATTCGCTGAGTGTAACGTTTCAGCCCAACATGCAACATTAGACATCGCAACGTTTGGGGAATCGGTGTATGTGAGATAACTCACAAACAGGTAGCCATAGGCGCTTGTTGTCAAGCTTATGCTAGATCAATCCGCTGTCCTGGGAAAAGGTGTTTCGCACTGAGTGGCAATTTTAACGCCATGAAGACAGGGACAGCGTCGGACATGTAATGGCATAGACGAGCAAAGGACAGGAACATTTCACATGGTCTCGAATGGCACAGGACCATAATGCGGCGAGTACACCTATCATGGCAGTTATACTGGAACACTGTGCTTAGCGACAAATCAAGGCTTTCCCTTGTCTCTATCAAACGGGGAAGAGATCAGAGTGTGATAGTATCACTGTAGGTGTATCCGAATCAATCCGAATCAGGAGTCGAATCAGGAGTATATATCATTAGATCTCTATTCTCATCTTGCGTTAACATCTGCCCACAGAGCGGCGATCTGAGATAGTCCTGAGATTTGATGACCCAGCCCAATATGGCACCCGCGAGACATTTGACATATAGCGTACACTTGCGGCAATTGCATTAAAAGCGAAGATGTATCCGAGAGAAATACCAACCGAAGTCCAGCGCCTGACGTGGTGAGGAGGTCGGGTAAAAAGGATCCCGGCATCGCACAAGGAATTGGGTACAATTTACATCGCTGAAGGTGATCTTCAGATATGAGATCCGTATTTGTAGCGGAGGGTTGAAGGTTGTCACAGTTCGGCGTAGCGCTTTGACTTCAGCCAACGTTATTGGCCTTTCGAGGGTATCCCCATTTTCAGCGGACATAGGTGGAACACGTGTAAAGATTATCGATGGATCCAGAGAGTTTTCCATTCGAATGGTTGGATGGATGTGAACTCCAGTCAATACGAAACAGGTGATAGCCTATAATTGCGCCACACAACATTTTTCACCAAAAGAAATTCAATGAGATGGAAATCGGCGTTTCGAATCATGGCGCCGATCTCCAGCTAGTGGGAAGTCGTTTGAACGCCAACGTAGGGCGCCGGAACGGCGCCACAAGAGGTCGTGTCTCACGGGGTTCGCCGTTCGTTAACCGTGGGCCATCGCTTGGAGATGTATACGATAGAATGAGAGTTCGGAATGGAGCTGGCCAGCATTCACGGTGTGAGATCATCCAACCACCGCAGCAACAGCTCCGTACCCCAAATCTACCCAGAGATAATGACGCGATTGGACATTCGTCAGCCTTACTCACTGGCCTCGGATATTCGGCACAAGATACCACATACGGCGTCATCTCCAGATGTGTTGAACGTCGCACTCATGCAACACAATAAGCAAAGAGAGAAGCAACCACCCGTCTTCCCATGCACTTGTAAAGCATATATGAAGTTTTCGTTGACTGACAGCGTTTAAAACGTCCGAGCTGACGAGTTATTCCGAATAAAACTCCCAGTTGCTTCCGATGCTCACAGTATGGATAATTGTCGTAGTAATTGAGCGAGATGTATCGATCCCGAGATAGAAGAACTTCTCGCGTAGGTGATCATGATAACACCACGAAAATTCACGTTGAGTTTATGGGTGTGGCTCCGAATGTGAGATTAAGTACTAGAATGGAGAACGCGTAATATAGCAACCTGTGGATTGTCAAAACGGTATCGGGAAGTCTTCACCATCCAGGGAGACCGACGGGACGTGCCAGTCCTTCGCACCCGAACAGTTTCCGAAATTACTGTTATCCGAACTACGGATGATCACCTCACCCCGGGGAGAGTGAGGGGGCTAGAACTGCGGGACTTTTCCAGTAGAAGCTAAGAGCCAGAGATGCGGATATTTAAAAGCGGGCAAGCAACCATAGATAGCTCGGGTGTTGCTGACTAAACCGGCTTAGGTGCTGGGGGAGGATGTGAAAATGAACAAGGAAATCGACGGCAAAAGGGCCGAAGACAAAAGATGGGCGCCGGGACGGGAATCTGAGACTTGAATTCCGTGGCGGAGCATGTGGCAGTTGGAAGGTTTCAGGGTTGACTAGGTCTGGACTGTCATGCATCATTGAATGACGTGGAATATTCGAAATCGCGCGAACGCCGGAATCCGGGCAGATGCGAATGTAGCGGGACGAAAGCAAGCAGAAGGCTGAAGTGCCGGCGGGACATGTGACGATCGCCGTAGGGAATTTGATGGCTAACGTAGGTTGTGGTGCACAAGGCAAAGGAAAGTGTGGGATCCCCAGACCGGCGCGATAATTTGTCATCGTGAATTCGGCAAATAGGAACGGGAACCTGACGTGAATCTGTGCTGTCTGTGATGATCGATCGACGAAAGAAAGAAAGATAGAGGACGTACACAGCAGATTAGTTGAATAAGGTTGATCGAGAGATTGACTTGGCAATGTTACACGAGCGTCACGGGAGAAAGACAACGACGGAAGGTTAAGTACTTTCCTCTGATGAATAAGCACCTTAGTTTCTATTGCTCTTTTCCCGTGTACAAAGCATGTCCGCGCACGCCGCGGTCTTGTCCTGTGCCAAACGACAAAAGAAGAGCCAGTACGTGTCAAGGGGTGGGATGACGAGAGAGAAGGCCCACAGGCCGGGCATGAGGAATGTACCACTGCAAAAATATTGCTTCCGACTGAAGTCATAGTGAATGCACCCTATGGGGCCGGTCAACGTTTGATGCCTGGTAACGTTTGGATTCTGCAATGACTCAACTAGGACAATTCTCAGGATACTGGGGTTACGAGCAGAAATTTAATTCGGAGGGGACAGGGTGGTGCAGAAGATTCTGCACGAGGGAGTAGATTGTCCACCATGAAAGATGGGAAGATCAACACGAGAGGATACTGATGTGAAGGGAAAACAAGTCGTAAATAACACATCGAATTCTGGCAAAGAGGATCCGACAAGAGAAGTGAGGCTGAATATGGGCTGTCATGCAACTGTCATGGTGCAAGAAATGGATAAATTGCGAAGGGAACATACGGACAGGGTGACAATACGAAGAGAAGGTTATTTGCACTGCCGAACGTCGTGGTGGAAGGCGTTGAGCAGGTTCGCAGTTGGAATTCTGCAATGAGGAGAAAAATGCAATGAGGCGCGCACGAGGCGAAATAGGAGAGTCATATGTAGCAAGAATGTCAACGGAAAAGCCCCACGGGGATGTGGAGATGAGAAATGCGAAATTGCTACTGCCTCGAGGCCACGATGGGAACGGAGATAAAGGCATTGTCGATGACGGGCTAAGATTATGAATTAGCTGAGACGTAAGTTGAACCTAGACTGACGATGTGGATGTCGCAAAGTCACAGATGGCGAGGTCGCAGACAAAGTCAGTCTCGATCACGGTCACGGTGGTGACGATGGAATCATGAATGGTTGAAATAACGATGCAGGGTTGATAGACCGTGAAGCTGTATGACTTGGATATGAATTATATATCTATGACGTGGCAGCAGACCCAATCTGTCACGTGGCTAGCCTGGATTGCCGCCAAAGCGTAATCGATGGTACAGGTACGCCCTGGCCATGGTGCTGGGAGACAATTGATGGTTCCGGATGCATGGCAGCGTCTTTCCATCTACAGGCACTTGATGATGTTGATGATCGAGATCATAGATGGGATCCTAGATAAAGGCACCTCGCGTAATCCGGACAACTGCGACAGTCTCGATGTCGTCAGGTCTGTTTCCAACTACGTGCTTCTTTCTTATTGTCTTTTGCCCCCGGGAATGAACGAGGAATCGGCAAATTCGAGGTTATTCCGGACACAGGATGTGGAGGATGCGATGTGATCGAGGGTGGATTAGGTTTTGCACTGAGTCTGATCTTCCCTGAGACGTGCTTGTGGGAGAGTTTCCTAGTTGGATCATAAAGGGAGAAGCAACCGATTACGATTCCAACAACCACCTGCCTGCGCTCTAGCCCCGTTCGACCTTGCATCATCTAGTCAGTTACAAGAATAAATCACCCTCATTCCCTTCCAGAACACTGACTGTTCCCTTCCTAACCTGTACAGACCACAGATGCCTCCAATTCGCGAGCACCATGTTGTGTACGATCATCCGCAAGACGACGACGACGGTAAATTTTCACCCAGTTCTTCGGTTCGGCGTGTTTTTCATGTCGCAAGCTAGATATGCCACCACTTGTCGATCATCCAAATCCCCCGATGGAATATACCTTTCTCGCTGATTCGTTTACTAGCGTTAGTTCTGGTGATTCAGCCATCGCACTTCCATCAACTTCGTTCGTCCCCGAATCCTTGTTTGCGTGCACTCCTCCAGACTCTCCCCTCTCGCCAGGCGACGCGTCGTCCAGCGTCGCCTCGCATTCTCTGTCTTACCGCGGCTCACACGGGAAGAAGCGAGACGCGTCGTACATCCCACGTCCACCTAATGCCTTTATCCTCTTTCGGTCCTCCTTCATTCGCAGCCAGCAAGTCACGGGAAAAGTAGAGGGAAACCACAGCAATCTGTCCAAGATCATCGGTAAATCCGTTTCTCCGATCGTTGGACAACATGCTTACTTGGTTCATCTAGGTATGTATTGGAAGACCCTGCCACGTGAAGAACGCGAGGCATGGGAAGCGAAGGCTGTCATTGCTCAGGCCGAGCATAGGAAGCGTTACCCGGACTGGCGGTTCCGGCCCGGTGCCAATGCCATGGCGAGGTTGAAGTTCAAGGATGGTGGTGGGGGTCCAAGTCGAAGGGGACGGATGCAGGCGAAGGATCCACCAGACAGAGGTGGTGGTAATGGAGGTGGAGAAGCGGAGGATGTGGATGATGAGGAGACTCCGGGAAAACCCAAAGCGAAAGCAGTGGCCAAGAAAACGAAGACGAAAAAAGAAACTGAGAAGGAAAAAAGGGCGACGCAACGGTATGCAAAGATTACAGACCTGCTAGTGGAGGGGAAGAAGGGCGCCGAGTTGGAGGCCGCTGTCGCCGAATGGGAAAGAGAATCAAAAGGACGTGGCGACAAGGCCAAGAACCGTGAAATATCAAGAACCACAGCAATGCCGCAGGGACTTCAACCTTCCGTCAGGAAATTCCCAATATCTCGCCATCGCTCCCCCTCGTCCACTTCTCCTTTGTCCGCCAGGCGTCCCCGCCTTTCCCTCATCCCGGATGAGCCTACCGAATCCAGTTCCACCCCTGATACGTCCTCAGACACAGCGTTTCCCCCTCTTTCCACCACATCTGAAACCGAACATGACCGTCCATTCGATCACGACAGTAGCAGCCGCGGTGGTAGAAGTTCACGTTCTCGCAGCCCAGAGCAACCCCCTCCTGATCAAGGTAACTCTCTGAGCAGAGTTTCGCTTACGCATATGTTCAAACGCTCGCTATCAGCCCCAGCTCCTCGCCATCGATCACCTTATCCTTCTGGGCTTCCGGCACATACGTCTCCAATGCAAAGTCATCCACTTAGACAGGTCGCGGTCCCCATGGATACCTTGCCTCGTCCCAGTACCTATCATCACGGGACGGGGCACGTTCGACGCGATACGATCTCCCTCCCGGTCCATTCTTCTGGCTACTCGCTTACAGACCCTTACCCTCTCCCCCAACATTACGGTCGTCTTCATACGCAAGAGCCCCAACGCCCGTTCTCTTGGCAAGAGGAAGAAGACCAGCGACGGCTTGAGAATGCGCAGGAACATGGGTACTGGTGGACCGGATCCGCGGAAGAGGGTGAAGATGATAATATGTACGAGCCGCGGCGGGAGGGCTCATTCGAGATGAACTACGATGTCAACACAGAAGGCATGGGATACGACGAAGCGGCGGTCTCGTCGTTTGATCAGGGTTATCTCAAAGTACGTTTTTATGTCGAGTCAATCACATTTTTACCTGTCACTGATTGTCACTGCTCCTTCCTTTCACCAGGGTTTCCCAGCCCCTCCTGTCAATAATCCACCCCGTGATGCCAGTCATGGTGTTAATTGGACCAACGTCTCCGGAAGGCTCGGGTTCGTTGCCGCAATTCAGGACCCATTCATGCACCCAAAACGGAGTAGCGGATCTTCAACTCCCTCGACCAAGACTCCGCCCCCACCAATCCCAGTTCCTATTCCCGCTTCATCTCCCGCTCGTACGGTCTCGCCAGATCCAAATCCAGAACACTGTCAGTCTGCTACGAAGGACTCCCACAGTGCCTATGACTATTACGTCCCATACCCCTCTATCTCCCCCGTCGCATCTCACTCCCGTGTTCCTGCTTCGACATTCTCCACCCTCGCAGGGTGGGATGGTATGTCAGAGGCCGCTGGATCGAGTGATAGCTCGTCTCTGTGGCTGGACGATTCGGGATCTCGCGCACGGTGGGGTATTCAGCCGTTGGGCTTGCGTGGTGGACTACGCCAGTGGAACGAGGCCTCGGCCGGACCAGGGGATAGGGGAAGGAAGGTGATGTTTGATGAAGATGGGGGTAATCGGTCCAGGTATCGGCCGGTAGACAGCGACGTTCGTTTTGAACATTCGGGGATTGGAATGGGTGTAGGTATTGGTTTGGCAAGAGGTACTGACCGTGGTCTTGGGATACCGTATGATGATGATGATGACGAGCAAGATGGTGGATAGGATACTTTCCTGTCGTGGCTGCCTCGTGATTTCACACCAATTCCAGCCCTCTGACTAGTTCTTCACTCCGATTTCTTCTTTCCTCATGCTCGACTCCTTTGGCACCCCCACACCTCGTGTGACCTGCTGATCCCGGCAGCATGATACAACAGTCCTGTGATCTGGTGCTCCCACTCCCTGTCCATCTTTGGATCTTCAGCCGGCTGGCTGGCCGTTCCTCGCTCTCATCTCACATGCAAAATTCCAACGACGAACAGTTAACAATCCTGATTTCCTGTTCGATATTTGATCGACAGCATTACTATGCTTCTGCTTCTTGCTCTCATGCCAACTAGCGTCATTCCCCGCACTGTACAAAACTCACACCATGTCTTGACCATATGTCTATTGTTTGAAATCACTTCGTTCTGTGTACATATTCACCCCATGTAAATGTCACCTTGTATGAATGATTTATTATGTTTTCGGAATGGGTTTTTTTGGATGTGTCCACACAAACAGCCGATAGGATGAGATTACATGTGATAACTGACATCAGCATCCTCGAAATTTCCAAGGGGGTGCACCGTCCCCTAACCACCTACTATGGTATTGATGCGCCCCGAAGCGAGAGTTTCAATAAGTTCCTGCATTGTGCATACCGTAACGCGACGAGTCAGCCCCATGCTTTAACAGAATGGGTGTCCCAAGATTCGGTATCGCTGCCGCCGTGTCAATGACAAGAGGGATGGGTGAAATGTCGGCACTGGACGGTCGTCCAAGAGACCTAGCGGGTACTTGCTGAAGACGCTCGTATGTCGCTGATTTCCCTGTATCTGACAATTTTGGCACGTTTGAGACGATCCAAAACGTCTTCTGCTGGTTCAGGAGGCGCGCGATTCTATCGAATGCCTACAGACCCATGAGAGAAAGAAATAGGAGTTACAACTTGATGTATTGGATGTCGGAATCCCTCGAAATGCTCTCCTGTATTATGCCTTTCGAATACGCCCATCTTCGTCGAAGTGCGATGATTGGTTGTTGGACACTTGTCACCTCTTCCTCCTGATCTCGTCAAAAATGTTGCACCCTTCCCCGGTGCTAACCTGCCCCAATCCCTTGAAGAATTCCGCCTACGGCACATTTAAAAGGCAATTGTGCGTTTTCTAGCCCGATTGCTACTGTAGTGCGGTTGCTGTCCATACTTCCCTTTCTGACTCCTTCGACATCCTAGTTCTCACGTGTTATGTACGCGGCTGATTATCGCTTAGAGTCTGGGAGAACTTCATTACGGCTCTAAGAGAATGTCTAGGTTTTTCAATTCCGTTCATAGGAAGCTATGCCCAATAGAAATGCGGAAAATTAGATGTCATGTTGGAGAAAATTATCGTGAATAACGTTACGTGTAATGGCGGGACAACCAAACGCGTTGTACGAGGTTCTCCAACTAGAACAACAAGCCCTCTTGTATGCGCTAGTGACCACCAATATCCTCCGCCGTGATCTCCATATACTTATTCCTTCGATGCCGGTACGTCAGACCTGATGCATTCTGTCGAGGATAAAACATATAGTTTTGGTGGGTCGACCGTGCTGTGTAGAATGAGGTTAAAACGAACAGAGGTAGATCATATCGAGCCACGTACAATCACGGTAAATTCCTCGTTAGCCTCAAACTCTACAGCGCCATCCGCCACCGTCTCCCGTCGTACGACCTCATGACTAGCAAGAAAATCCAAAAAGAATGAGCCGGTCTCGTTTTCGCTGTCGTCATCATTCAGGCTTCATGCAAGACACGAATGAAATTAGTCAAAGACGCGAATGACGGACGAGAAAACTCACAAAACTCCGATTCGAGGCCTGTCGCCTCTAAACGGATCCTCCAATCCGGGAAGGCAGTCATACACCCTTTCCATACCATTCCGAGTCCGCACCAACTCCATCTCTCGGCCAGTGCTGATGCTTAAGACCTCGTGGAGCGACTCGAGATCATTGCAGTCCCAGCTACCGAATGCGATGGGGTAGCCGAATAGGAGGCGCAACAAGCTGCTTAACAAACGCTCCTCAATGTGCCACCAGATATGCACAAACCGCTTCGAATTGAATCTCGTGCCAGGCAGGAAAGAGGTTAGAAAACGGACAAGAGCAAGATCTAGATGATAGGTTAGAACGTATTATACTAACATGCACACAGTGCCCGTACAAACGATCGTCGATGCCGTCTATCCCCCCTATTACTATTCAAAGTCTATCGAGCATCATGATCGATTGCGGTGATTAACACGGGTGCCGTAAAACACGTACTTACCTTTTCCCAGAGCCAAACGAAGACGAGGCTCAGGGTGGCGAGGAACGATGGAAAGTAGACTAGGCCATCAGGAAATTGTGGAGACGCCGGTGTGCCCAGGCGGAGTTTGTAAGTGCAGGGCGGAGTGGCTGTTGACGCTCAGAGATGTCGAGGCAATATCACCTCATGGAAACTATAGTCAGCCCGTGAGCTGTTGAACGGGGGAAAAATTGTGCCTGTAGTCGGCTCAAAACATATATTTTTGTCCAATTATTGTGGTGACATGGCAATCCCTGATCTCTCAGGTCAATTCAGCTGTAGTCTGTTCAATACATATATTTTTGTCCAATTATTGTGGTGACATGGCAATCCCTCCACCCCCTTTCCTTCTGGACACACCAGGGTCCTCACTTAGGCAATGCTGTGGTAGCAGGCAAGCTAGTGATGATTGTGACTACAACATGCATGACTACTCTACTGATTGAGTTAGTGTTGCCGCAGCTCCGACTCAGGAACGACTTTAGCCGAGTGGAAGCCGTCAGCAAACTGGAGCCGAGTTGTACCGGCTTACAGCGAAGCCGGCTCAAAGCGAGTTGACTCGCCGACTTGA
>QFEU01001118.1:0-12086 GCA_003316345.1 Tricholoma terreum | reverse complement strand
TGGTCCAATACTGGAGGGATGATGTTGAGTAATAAAGGTTGAGATGGAACATGAAATAAAAATATGGCAGGGCTTGTCATTGCCTCGTCCATCGTCACAGGCTAAACAGCTGTACAAAACTCGTCTTCAGAGTGGACTCAGAGAAATCCCGTGGTGATGGATGCATAACAGGTGGGACTGGCATCAACACAGTGTCTTCAGCCCGGTCAAGATGGATGGGTACAGGTGTCAAGCATGGTAGTATAGGACACAGATGGTGATGAAACGGTATGTTTACAGGGAATCTGGGTCAAGCTGGGTGGTTGGAGAAATTTTGGGGCTGTTCTGGTGTATCTAGGTGCATGCTCTGTCATCCTGAGTTGTGGCCTGTGTTCCAGGGGGGGCCAGAGCAGAGGGTATGCCCATTGTTGACAAACACATCGATGATGACATGGTAGGTCTGAGTCTGGCAGATGTGTGAGGCATTGTGGCAGACTCATGGTGTATAACAGGGAGCAGAGGGGTGGGCTTGGGGGGGTGCCAATGGTCCAGAAAGCGTGTGCCGTTGTCTTCCAAGCACCAGGTCTTGTTTCGAAGATAGGAGGAGTGGGGGAGCTGGATTCATTGAATATGATGTGGCAGTGACATTCGGTGGCTTGAAATGCGGAACGGGGGACAGGGGGACAAGCTGGGGAAAACTAGGTGGAGTGGTCCTGGACTGTTGTTGAGGGTGGCAGGGCCAACAAAGTTATTCTGTTGGCTGTGGGACACGTTCTAATGCACACATTTGCTCATCATTGCATAGCTCTGTCTGCTGGGTGATGGATCACCGTGGGGTGCCTGTTACAGCTTGGTTAGCCATCTCTGATGTGGTGGCAGCTGTCTGGGTGTCAATGGTGGCTCTGGATGCTGTCTTGGGGGTGGTTGCAGCAAGAGTGGCCACCATTGTTGGCAGTGACGTGGTGTTTGCAAGGTGCGGCTCAAGATGTGAGATGGGGGCCTAGGGGCTCTGTTGAGCTTCTGTGGACAGCCCCAGCAGTGAGTGCCGTTATTTGCAAGCTTTGGGTGGCTGTTTTAGAGCTGGGAAAGGGGTTGTGGTGGTGGTTGTCAACAATGTTGATGGAGGCTATGCAGGCATCATGAGTGGTAGTGTCAAGGAGTGCTAGTGGCAGCTGTGCTTGATGCCATCATTATGGCATTTATAGTGGTGGTGACCAATGGTCAGTAAGTGTGACTCCCAGTCACTTATATGTCACAACCTGTCACACCCCAAACCTTGAGACATGTATCCTCTGCCTTCCACAACATAATATATGGGTTTTTTGCATTGCTTGTCATCAAATATATCATGCACACCAAATTATAATTTATTGTTTGGGTGGGCACTTCTGCTGCCAAATTCATGCCAAAACAATAGCCCAAACTTGCATTGGATTCAGCTCTTCAGGAACTCAATTTTAGTCCAATATTTCATGGTTAGAGGCTAAAAATAAAAGTTTCAGTCACAGAGATTGGTTCAGAATTGAATTCTGATCATTTTTCACCCCTTAAGCAAGTCATAAAATTGAGTTTCTGAAGAGCTGAATCCAATGCAAGTTTGGCTGCTAAATTGGCTGTCAAGGGTGTTGTCAAATAAGTACAAATAGTGGAGCATGTATACCATGCATTTGCCTCATGGCCTCACCACCTCTTTTCCTTGTCCCTTCATGTTCTAAATATCTGCCCATCCTATATACAAGCTTGGATCCACTGCAAAGTCTTCATGCTACATAAAAATTGATCCACTATTACAGGTTATGACTTTACATATCAAAATGTAAAATAATTATAGCCTGACTTTATCTCAGACATGCCAAAGCCATCAAAGCAATCTGCAGCAAGAAAGGCAAACTGGGCTACTGCCCAAGTAGTTATAGAGCAAAAATCTGATCAGGAAACACCAAAAAAGGCTCTTTTGGAATTCCAAACCAAGTTGCACAATGCACAGCAGCAAATTGCATCACTGGAATCTGCACTTGCTGATAAAGTTGCTGATTGCTCTGAGCTTTCAATGTCTCTTCAGGAAGCAGATATGAAATCTGAAGAGCATTTATCTCAGCTAGCTGAGAAAAAGCTCAATATCAGAGTTTATACAAGAAGTTGCATTTGGAAAGACAGTGGGCAAAATGAGCAAGTACTAAGAAGGAAACTTTGGAGCAGCAGATTTCTTTACTGAAAGCAGCTGCCTTGTCACAATCTCATGAATTGAAAAATATGTCTGTCAAAACCCAGACAGCCATCAATTCACTTCTGCAGCTTGAAAACCAAAATTCTACATTGAAAAATGAACTATCTCAATGTATGAAAAATCTCCAGACAGAAATGTACCACTGCCAGAATAGGCTTAATGTAGTTCAGAAAAACTTTCTGACTCAAGAAATTTGTCCTCAAAACTCAAGAAACAAGTCAACTGAGCTAAAGAAATTCAGAAATGAGCAGTAGCAAATGCTCAGCAAAAGCAGTAGAAATTGTCTGCTGTACATCATCTCCTTCATAAAGATGTATGTATATACAGAAACTACCTGAAATCTTGTACATTTTCTAGTGAAGGCTAGATGCTCAAGACACTGTGTCAATGATGTGATTCATGCAGTTTTAAAATCTGCTGGGATTACTACAATTGGAATAATAAGTTGTACAAGTGTTTCATGCATAATTGCAGAAGGATATATTGCAGCTCAAATATAGTTTGGATATGAGTTGGGAAATACAGATGGTATGTATTTACTTGTTATACATATTATGTGACAGCATATTCATACTATTTGAAAGGTATGACATTTAGTGCAGATGAGACTGCTCATCGTAGCATCAACTATAATTCCTGGCATGTCAATTTGACCACTGAAGACTATTCCTCTGATAGCAACAAAAAAGAAAAAGTCATCTGTTTTCTTGGCATTCAGCCATCATTGGATGGTAGTAGTGCTGAGTCATTAAAGGATTATGATACAATTCTGAAAACAGTGGTTGATTTATTCAACCGCAGTCCATTTGGAAAGCAGATGGGTAATTTACTGCGTGTTATTGACATTTTGATCAAACTTGTTGGGATGCATAGTGATCATTGTAGCAAAGAAAAAAGGATTTTGAGGACATGAAAGCAAAAAAGATAGCTGCAATACATCAAACTTTGGGAGAGAAGGAAATTCTTGACAAGTCAACAGAAGAGCTTCTTCCTCATTTTTTAGAAGCAAATGATCAGATGATAAAGAATGCTGGTGGAAAAGCTAAATGAAATAGCCTTTCAGAGAGTGAGAAGTCAGAACAAAAAGCAACTATGCTGGAGCAACTAGTCATCAAATTAGGAAAAGAAGCATTTGAACTTCTCTCAGATGATGAAAAGCATATTATGAAGCTTTTTATTTGGGCTGGTTGTGGGTGCCACAAGGATCTTAATATAGTACGTAGAGGATATGCTGCTATTGCAAAGTGGTGGCTGAAAAATAATGTTGAACCTCCTAGGCTGCTGGCCAACTATGACAATGCTGCTATCCTTGATGGTGTTGCTTCAGAAGATGATGTTTTTTTTTTTTTTTTTTTTTATTCCCATTTATTCTCCTTTGTGGCTAGCCATATGTGAGAGACTAAATATGTACTGTGGCGTGTCTCGTTAATCTATCCTCCTGTTTGTGTTTTTACTTTGACAACTGCTTGGAGTGAGCCCAGAGGGTCCTCAAAGCGCCGTTGGCGCTGAAATAAGTGGTGCTGAGCCCGAATGTAAAGTAGGGATACTCTCCGTGTCGATCATCTATCCTCTCTCTCCTCCACCTCCATCCTCTTCTCTTAGTTCTGGTAGTTCTCCGAAGGTGTTGTGTAGCCGCCCTGTCTCTGCGACATATTTGAACAGTGCCCGTAGTGATTTCAGGGACGTGAGGATCTTCGTGATGTCGATGTTTCTTCCTCCGATGCTGTTTCGCAGAGTTTGTCTAGCTGCTTGGTGTGCTGGGCAGTGGAGGATGAAGTGTTGTATTGTTTCCTCGCTCTGTTGGCATGCTGAGCAGATTGGTGAGTTTATTTTTCCGATACGATATAGGTGCTTAGCTAATGGTGCATGTCCCGTTCTTAGTTGTGCGAGGATGCTGGCCAGCTTTCTTGGCAGCTTCGTGACGAGGTTGATGTATCTGTTGGATGGGGTTGTGGGATCTGTCTTCATCATCTTGTTGTAGCGTTTCGAAGTTTTCCATCCTTTTTGCGCGTGTCGTTTGAGTGTTTCGTTGTGCGCCCACTTGACAGCAGATTTGCTGTGTGGCAGCATTCTTCTCAGTAGTTTTGGCAGTTTGTGTTCGTCACTGCTTCCTTCTGTTACCGCTTTCTTTGCCTCCTCATCTGCTCGTTTGTTTCCTTCTACTCCTTTGTGTCCCAGGACCCATTTGACAGTGATTTTTATGCCCAGGTGTTTTTCCTGTATTGCGGCGATGCTTTTGTGTAGTTCGTTGAATATGTAATGCCCTGGATTTGGTTTCATTAGTTGTGTGGCAGCTGTGGCTGTAATAGAGGCACGGTTGTCAATGTAGATGTTTGCCGATCGTATATTCCACTCATTGGAAATAAGTCTAGCGCCCAGTACGGCGCCTACGCCCTCTCCCTCATATACTGTGTGCCGTCGTTGTGATCCGAGTTGGTGTCTAAGCTTGGTCTTGAGGTTTCCGTTTCTGTATAAAACTACCGCTGCTCCTATTTTTCCTTCCATTCCCGAGCCATCGGTGAAGACTTTTACGTCTGGTTTGTCGTTTTGTATAGTTTCTATTGCTTTATCAGTATCTGTTATTACCTCTGTGTTCAGGCCCGGTTTCCATCCTGTGTCAAAGTGTACAGCTTCGATCGTTTCAATTTTTTGCAGTTGTATACTGTATCTGTGCATCAAGTCGTGTAACGGGGTTGGGTGTCGTTTGACTAGTCTGCTTGCAGCATTCGCTACTGGCTTGTGTAAGGGGTGAGAGTTTGGAAGGGTTGCGAGACGTATGGCTGCGCGGTGTTGGTGTTTTTCCACAAGTAGGTGGAATGGGAGTAGGTTTGCCATTACTTCCAACACATCCGTAGCGGTTGTTTTCATTGCTCCCGTTATCATTAGGGCAGCCCGTCTCTGAATTGATGTCAGTTTGTTGATTGCGGCTTGGTTTGTATGTTTGTATTTTGTTCTTTTGCCTGTGTTCTGCTGAGGGGTGAGAAAAATGTCAGCTGCATATAGCATTCGGGGGACTGCAATGGATAGGTATAGTTGCCGCATGTATCTTGCGTTTATTCCGCATGATGTGTGTGCTAATCTTCCGAATTGAATGAGCCAGTCTTGACCTCTGGCAAGGGCGGTTGCGCACTGGGCTTTCCAGTTCAGTCTGTTGTCCATTATAACGCCCAGGAAGCGTGCCGTGTGTTTTGATTGTATACGTTTGTCACCCAGCACTAGAGTTTGTCGTGGTATTGGGATTCTTTCTCTTGAGTTGATTGGGTTTGGGATCCGTTTCCTCGCTGCGTCGAGTAGTTGAAACTTTTCGATGCCAAATTCGCAGTTATGTGTTTTGGCCCATTCGAAAACTCCCCCTGTGCGATTCATGATGTTACGCAGCTTCTCATGAGTTTCGTTGAAGTTCTTGCCACAGACTATGATCACGGCATCGTCAACAAAGAGCAGAATCCACTTGCCTGCCTTGAGGACTGGAATTTTTAGTACATCAGCATTGTAAATGAGGTATGAAACACCCGAGTATGGGTCTCCCTGGTCAAGCCCATTCAGTACTTCGAAGGCTTCCATCTGGTAGTCATCAAAGAGTATTGTTGTTCGTCTATTCTCCAGGCGTCTGTTCATCCACTCTGTGTACTCCTTTGGGATTCCTCGTTTTCTCATGTTGTGTATGAGCCGGTCGATATCTACACTGGGAAAGGCACCTTTCACATCAAGGAAGAGGACTGATGCAACCTGACCTTTATGCCATGCATCTTTGATTTTTTTGTTAGTAGGTGTATTGAGTCCGTTGTGGTACGTCCTGGCCTTGCTCCAAAGTGGTTGGCGGGGAAGATGTCATATTTTTCACACATCGTGGTCATGTCTTCTGCTTGACAACTGTTGAGAAGCCTGGCCATGCCGTCTGACAGTACAATTGGGCGCCACGCTGATGGGGATGTATAGTCCGGTTTTCCGGGTTTTTTGAGGATTAGGGTTTCGGTGCATGCCCATTCCTGTGGGTAATACTTTAGTGTGTTAGTGGCACGAAAAAGCAGGCTGAGGAACAGAACAAGTTCCTCTCTGGCATGTATCAAGACTGAGTTTGGTATTGATCCCTTTTTGCTGGCCTTGTAGGGTTTCATCTTTTTGATTGCGCAGTGAACCTGCTCGTCCGTGATGTTTTTGAAGTTCCAGCGTGGCGGTGGGTATTGGTAGTCTTGCGGTATGGGGGCTAAGTCTGGGTTTGGAGGTGGGAAAAAGGTCTCGTAGAATAGTTGGCCTTTGCTCCTGTTGTCTACCACTTCCCTGGTTACGTGCTTTGTTGTTGGGTCTTTGACTTGTAGTGTCGGGATTTTTGCTTTTCCTGTGTCAGTTGCCGGTGCGGTAGCTAATCTGCTTGCCTGCCAGACACTCGCTTCATCTAATCCCTCCAGCCATTCCACCCAGTGCTCTGCTTTTGCTGTTCAAATCATTTCCGAGTAGCGGTTTTGTTGTTGTCGGTATTTCTCATGGATGGGGTGTTGCGGGTTTGCTCGGTGATACTTTGATTTTCCGCCGAGCCGTTGCATTGCCTTATTTTCGTTGGCCAGCTCTGTTGTCCACCACCTTTTGGAGTACGGGCTTGGTTTTGTTAGTTTGACGTGCTTTTCTATTGCTCCTCGGATCACTTGGTTTAAGTTGTTCAGTGCCGTGTCGAAGTCCTGGATGCTTTCGATCTCTGTGGGTGGAGGGATGTTAGCAAGATTTTCTTTCAGAGATTTGACCAACTCAGTCCAGTCCGTTAGCCTGAAATTTCGCCTGGGTTCCCAAGCCACTCTGGTTGCATGTACGTCGAGCTGTGTGATGATCGGGTAGTGATCCGTTTTGACTGGGCGTGTGGCATCGTCTGTCTTGCATCTGATGATTGTGTTCATGAGGTCCTCTGTGCAAAATACATTGTCTACCCTAGTGTGGTTCCCCGTGCTGTGCGCCCGAAGTGTTGGTATGAACAGCGGTAACGCATCTTCATGCTGTGACGTGCTAGTAAGTTTAATAGAGGCTGAGTTAGATCCAGGTTTTCGTGCGTGAATAGGTGCGCATTTCGAGCTTCATCCCATAGCAGGTGGTGTGGGTTAAAGTCTCCCATCCACATTGTATGTACAGGTCCGGGTGTGTGTCGTTGTCTATTTCGGTCTCGCATGAATGCCGAAATATGTGTTAGCGCATTGTTGTTGTCACCATCGTTATACACATTGATGATTTGTAACGTACCAAAATTTCCCGTAATTTCCATTGCTGTGATGTCCAGGTATTGGAAATATACTTGTTTCCATGTATCTGTCAAAAGGTTAGTGTTGACGAGTATGACTGATCTAGTCTTATCCGGGTATTCTTGGTGGGTATTCAGGTATACTGTGATCCATTGGCGGTTAGCTCTCGTTTTACCTCTGTGGTCGATGTAAGGTTCTTGTATGATACAGATATCGTAGTCATCCCGTCTTAGGGTTAGTGATGGCTGTGTTAGCATCCTCGTGATCCGTAAACCCGAAGATGACGTGAGCCACTCTTTGGTTGCCCGTGCGCAGGTGTGGCGGCTTGATATACTTTGAGTATGCAATCGAGTCTAATTCTACGAAGTTGTCTTGCTCTATTTTTGCATGCGCGAAGCTGGATCCAGCGTCGAACGTGACTGGAACAAATTCGGCTATTACATAGTGCAGTTTGTTGCGTATGTTGGAGGTGCCCCCATATTTTTCCATGAAAGCCTTCTGTACCTCTGGTGCCCGTAGCCAGGCGGCTGCATCTTTAGAGTTTAGTTGGTATAGAACGTTACCATTTCACAGTTTTTTCGCTCCTATGAATGACGTGTGGCGAGGCTTGTCCATGCCAGACATTCCCATGAGATCCAGCACAGTGTTTGCTTTGACGACTAGGTCTTTTTCTGTCAGGCTGTCAAGCGCATTGTCAGTGGCATCTTTGTCTTTCTGAATCAGGATCTGCTTATCCGTGGTATGGCCCCTCGTTATGACTTCTGCATGGTCTACATGTGCTTCTTGTTGCGTGGCTGCTGCATAGGTCATCGGTTGGGGATGGAATATCTGATCCGTTATCGCTTTGTTTGTCGATTCTGTTGTTTTTTTACGTGAGTTCTTGTGTTGCTTGAGTCAGTTGTTCTGTATTTTCTTGAAGTCCGTCTTTAACTTCGTCTATCTTGTCAGTCATTGTTTTTGTGGCCATGGTTACGTGTTCGACGGCGTCTCGCATGTTCTCCACACCTGAGGTGAAGTTTTCTATATGCTCTTGTATTTGATTCTTGACCATTTCGGTTACCTCATCGGCGATTTTCTGTGCGCTTGCATTGGCTAGTAGGAAAGCGACTGCTCTGATACCATCTGTTAGTTGTTTTTGTCCTCTTGTAGCCGCGCTTCCGATCTGTAGTAAAACGTAAGCTAGAGTTTGCACATCTATTGGATTACCGGGTATTAGGTATTGTTTCGCCATTAGGAAATCGATAGCTTGTGCTTTGGATCGTACGTCCGTGTTTTGGCCTTCCGCTTCTTCAAGTTCTTTTTGTGATCTTGTGGTCGTGTTGGTTCTTTGCCTGGTCGTTGGGGCTGCGATTCCAGGAGATTGTGGCATGTTTCTAGTTAGACTATGGGAGGGTATGTAGGCAGTATATTGACGCTATTCTATCCTTAGAGTTGCCCTCCTTCTCTGTTTCCCTGGTGTTCAGACTGTGGGAAGTTTTGAGATAGTGGTAGTACTAGATCAAGGAACGTCCCGAAGATGATGTTGAAACAGCTGCTCAGGCACAAGCTTTTGAGAAAACTAGCTGTGGTGCTCTCAAGGCAGCTCAACTTGCTGGAGCAATTTTCAATAATAAATTTGATAAAAAGGGACATCATGATACTTTTCGGTGGTGCTGGACAGCACATGTTGGAATGAAGTTCACATTTCCTGATACATCAAATGACCGGTTCCAGTCATATTGTGAAGCGGCAGCAGTACTTCTTCTCTATCTTCAACATTTTATTCAGTTTCTGGAGTAAACATGGGAAAAAGCAAACTTCTCAATTTAGCCATATGGAAGAAAATTTATGGAATGCTTTGCATTGTAATGCAACTTTAACTGAATTTGCAGTATTGACATTATATGGTCAGGCAGTTTCACATTCATATATGTGTGAAATCTGTAGTGCATCAGAAAAAAAGATCAATATGCTTGATCTTGGACCATTGTATAACAAAGTATATCTTCATATACAACATATTATTGGAGATCCCACATTTTTAGTTCAGCCAATGCTTTGTATCATGCAGGAGCAATGGATGGCCAAGAATGGCAATCACCTCAGGCTTTTACTGCAATTCAAAAACTGGTGCCATCACTTCCACATCTCAAGCCACTTCTAGTGGCATTTTTTAAAGGGGCTGCACAAACATGGAAGTGCTTTATATCAGAATTTGCATCTGGAGGTCTCATTGATGAGGCAACTCAACAAGAATGTGATTTGGCATGGATGCTTCCTACCAATGACATCAATGAAGGTGCTTTGGGATCATTCCGTGTTATGATGTGTCAGCAACCATAGTTGATATTGATTGGATATAATGCACAAGCAATGTTTTTCCATAATGATACTGAGGCTTTTATGCAAAAGTATTTTGTAAAACCTGAAGACTATAAATTCATTCATGCTGCAGCTCAAGAAATGACAGTAGATGATAAAAAGAGGAGACATAAAATTGTACAACACACAGGGGCAAAGATTGTGCAGAAACAAACAAAAAGAGAGAAGCGGAAACAGAATGCAAATGCTACAGCTCAATACATTGCAGAAATTTCTTTGATTCTTGACAAGGAAAAATCACAGCTCTGAAGGGGCAAAGTTTGAAGGTTTTCAAGTTAGCTGAAGCTCCAAATTTGAAGGGAATAACAGCCAATACAAAAGTAAATAATATCAGGGCAGGATTGTCCAAGGCAATAGATCTGTACAAGTCTGGAGAGTGGAAGGTTCACAGTGATGGAGCACTTGATGAATCAGAGTCTGGAGAAGAGTTTGACATGTTAGAAGATGATGATGGTAATGAATCTTGGAAAGATGAAACATAAAGCACCTGTTCTAATTGGAGTAATTACATGATAGATTATGACCTATCTAGATATTGATAATAGAAATTATTGTATTCAATATTATAATCTGTATAGTATGCATACTGCAAGTCACAGGAAGTAAACAGTACAAATTACAGTAAGTGAGCAGCTTATGGGATTAAAATACATGACTTAGTTGCTAAATTCAATTGAGATTTCAACATATATCATGTACCAATATATAAAACTTATATTTTGTGCCACAAAGTCTGGGATGTTGAGGCTACAAACTGATTTACAGCAGTTGTTTCAAGGTTTGTCATGATTTGTGACAATGTGTCATGTGTCACACTGCCATGACCATCACAGGGATTGGACACCCCCATTTATAGCTGCTATATTTGTATTCAAGCTGGGTGCATTCTCGCACCATTTTTTCTTTTGGCTTTGCTGGTAATATAACCAACTCTTCACATAACACATAACATGGGGTAGTGAAGCAAAGGGATCTCTGAGGTGCAACACATAACAAATGTTCATGAAGAGTGTTGTGACTCTATTTTGTTGGCAGGTAAAATTAAATATTTTTTCCACCACAACCTGAAGGGGTTAGTCATAGTAGACTCAGACTCAGACAGGTTAACTATTTTGGGTTTCCTGAAGAGTTTTCTTTTCCTGTGACGCTCGAATTTTGGTCATGAAGAGGTGAAGAGATTGATTTTTTTTGGTAACACATAACATTTGACAAAGAGCTGGCCATGTTAGTACAGTATTAGAAAACACACCAATGAAACGTGAGGGCCAAATCAGAGGAGGAAGGTTACAAAAAATCAAAGTCAAAAGTCCATACTACTAGCAGTGGGAGTAAGTCGTGATTACTGGCATGACTCAGATGTGATGGCACTGGCACTCATTGTGAAGAAATAATTTGTCAAGATGTGCTTAACTTGAACTGAGTTATTCAAATTCTTACCAGTAGAAACCATTCTGAGTCAAGGTGACACTCGCATCACCTTGCAATCGACTCACTCTCAGAATGTTGCCACAATGCTAGATGCCTGGCCCATAGTAGGGCACACTAGCCAATCTATCAAAGCTATTCAAAGATGTGGTGCAACCTTTAGCAGAAATACTAGGTGTGAAAGACAGATAGTAAATGCACATGTCCTTGCCAAGCTTTTGACTTTGGTGCAAACTATTCAACAACTTCACCATCATGTATTTGAGGCTGAAATATTTGTCCGTTTTATAAATCATGTATTCTAACAAGGCTGTGTTAGCCATGGCCTGCCTCTGCGTGAGCACCTCACACAAATGTTTCACCATCTTGGCATCGGCGCAGGAGGTTGTTGGATCAAGGGTGGCATTCATAAGATTCAAGTCGAGGACATTTTGAAGCTGAATATGATGTTGGTAGGCAAGTGGCTGAGGTACTCTCGTCTTGATTACCCATTGGGTGTAGACTTCAAAGAGCTGGTGGACAGTTTGTGTTCAAGTTGATAAATATGGAGAGGTGATAAGGATGCACAGATCAGAGTGGGACTAACAGCACCTGAGGGGGGAGATATGTGAGCAGATCAGTGAAATCAGCTGGGAAGGATGTGAGGATATGGATTACTAAGATATGCAGGGTAGAATGTGTGAAGTGGACATCAACTTTGCCAGGTGGCACCAAAGCTTTACACTCCCCCACCATTCCTTGTGGACTTCTGGTGGATTTCTGGTTTATTCCTTGTGTTCCTCTCCATTTCCAGGAGTCCTTGGGGGGCCCTGTTCCACTTCTACCCAATTTCTACCCCATTCCCAGTCCATTTCCAGATGGGGGTGAAT